>CAUYTI010061526.1:0-13153 GCA_963575145.1 Galago senegalensis | reverse complement strand
CGCTGACGACGTGCCTGGAATATTTTGTGGCTTTTCTTGAAACACTGTTTTTACATAAACAGCTCTTTGCTTGACAAAGGTCAGCATAATTTAGAGGGTGGGGATGGGTGGTACTCTGGCGCCATTCGGCTTCCAACATTTCAAATTCTGCCTCTAAGTACATACATTGTTGAAAGCTACACATAGCTGAAGAGACAGAAAATGGCTTTTGTGACTTCTGTAAAACAGAACGTAGACTGTTTCACCAGTGTTTGAAAAAAAAAAACCTTAACAAATCAGCTCCATTCCACGTAACTCATTTCTGTTCTGTTTAAGGTTAGATTAGCAATACTCATGGACATGTTAGCTTTCTAATTAAAGTTCTAGCAGTTTGCTTTTAACCCAAAGGTATTTAATTTTCAAAGACATCAGAAATTTGAGTCTGAGAGAATTTATCAGCCTCTCCTAATGTTTCTTTTGAAGGACTACATTTGGACTCAGGCAGTTATAAAAAATGCTGTCTGAATTGAATTAAAGTTATTACTGACGATGTACACTAAGACAGACCAATATTTTATAATAGTGGGGAAATCATATAGACATAATTCACATAAAATTAACCACTATGTCGTATTTGACAATGTTTCCTATACATTTTTAACAAACCAATTAAGCCTAATATGCCTTTCTCAGATTTTCGGTGGTCTTGATATATCAAAAAGACCAAATTTAGAGTTTTGATTTTGGAAGGTTTGTCAGATAGTAAAGGCTTAAAACATTTGTTCAAGCAAGATTACAAGCCAAAAGCTTCTAAAACAGCAGTTCTCTGACCCACAGGACCTGTATTAAAGGGCCACGGCATTAAGAAGGTTGAGAACCAATGTTCTAAAGGAAATACAGAGTCAACTGGATCACATGTAAATTCCTTCACAATTTTCCTTTTATTAGCTTCATTTAAGCTGCACAGACAATCTACAAACATTATAAAACTTCTGGATTGCCTTGCCTGTTGCTTTCTGAAATAATCATTCTGTTTCAGAACAAAATTTGCCACACAAGATCCTTTTCTTTTTTCTTTTTTGCAGTTTTTGGCCAGGGCTGGGTTTGAACCCACCACCTGTGGCATATGGGGCCGGTGCCCTACCCCATTGAGCCACAGGTGCCACTCCCCACATAAGATCCTTTTCTTACACAACACCATTTTCCTTTCTATATAATTTCTCTCACTCTTAAAAACCCACTTCACAAAATAGGATCACAGTTTTCTATGATGTAAGAAATCTGTCACTTGGCTAGACTGATAATTACAAGGTTTAAAAGGCAATAATCTTATACTATGACAAAAACTCAGTTTCCCAAATAATTTAAACAAGCAAATTATTACATTTTACAAATGAGAGACATTTTGTGAAACAGGATTGATCCAGGGTTTTCTCACTCAGGGCACTACAGAGAACCCCCATTTGTCTGGCTCAGGTGAGTTCAGAAATCAGACTCCCAGCTCTAGGCACAAACACACTGCACCCTGCTGGGCGTGCCCTCTGAGCTCTAGCAAGGTCATCAACAAAGCTGCCTGAAAAGTTTTGGATGGCTCCACCCTGAGTAGGGAGCACACATTCTAATCCCCTCCCTAAACAAAACCTGCAAAGACCTAATAACTGCCCAAGGGGAGGGACTGCAATCATTTATTTGTTAAAATACTCATTCAGCTTATAGAGGTATTTTTTCCATCTACCAGGCCCTGGCCAAAATATCTCTTAGGGCCAATTATTTACCCCTAGACAAAGGATCCATGCAGGAGACCTCTGACTTGGGCTTCTCCCTCTGGCTCTCTCCACTTCCTCTGCATGCCCCTTCGTCCAACTAAATCCCATTTTATCACTGCTCTGTGGCCCATGGGTTCAATTCTCAAATCCCCGAGATCAAGGATGCATTGAATAAAGAAATTCCAGTAACAAAACCACAACACAGTCATCCTTTCTGATGACTTTGCATTTCTCTTTAAGTTTCACATGGCCAAGTGGCTGCCAAGGACTAGGCCTGTGTTTGAGATAGAAAGCAGAAAACCTGGAATTTCTAGTTTCTCTCCTAGAGAGAATTTCTCTTTCTTCTCTGGTGGATGAAGTTGAAGCAGGGAAACAGGGGCCACTCACACAATCATTCTGCCCTGTGAAGGGGGGGAGTGCTAAATCTCACCTATTGTTACCCATCTCTGTCAGTCTCCAAGTACTCACATGCACACAATTCCAATCCTTTTCCTAACCTGGGCACCTTGATTTCCCACTCGAACTGCCTCTTGGCTATAAGAGGCAGAATCCAGAATCAAGATTCCTCTAGGCCCTGTGAGGGGAGGTCCAATCCCACCCTCAGAGTTCATCTCAGTCATTCTCGTATACCTCTCACCAGACCTGCTGGCAGTCTAACACCCCAGGGATTGATTGGACATCAGCTTCCACCCAAAAGCTATGCATCCCATATCTATCCTACCTTGCCTTAGCCATCTCCCAGTACAGGTACCAGTTCCTGCATGCCAGTTCCTCCTGTTATTTGACTCCTTGAAGACCTGCTGAATTAGTTCTTTCTCCACCCAGTTGAGGCATCCACACAGGGAGGCCCAATGGAGAGAAAGAGCACCCAAACACCATGTTTATAAGAGGAAAGGCTTTATTTCAGCTGGCAGAAGGAGGCTCACAAGAATTCAAAATGGCCATGGTCACTGACTTGCTCTGTCTTCTCCTTTTCATCCCCAGTCAAAAATTTCCTGCTCATGGTTCCTTTCTTTTTGGCCAGTTTGAATAAAGCAGAAGCTGTTCCTGTCCTGGCTGGACTACAGGATTTCACAGAATTGGAAATTCCTGGGTCCCAGGAAGTTAAGTTTCTATAAATTCCTAAGACCTGAGTCACCATGGGGAGGACCCCGCATGTATATCCTTGGGGTCTCCTTGAGAAGATCTCTGTTTTCCTAGTCCTCATACTTCCTGGGTATCCTCTCTCAGCACAGCACATTGCATACTGTCCCAAATACCCAAATAGTGAAAGTACAAGAGTCCCACTGCCAATTTTCAATCACCCTTCTTGAGTAGTTATAGTATGTGGTATGCCAAAAATTGCCACTACAGTCACCATACACAGGGAAAAAGGAAAATTGTAGCTAAATGTACTAATTTTTTTTCCCAATTAAATTGACTTTATTCCACTTGGGTGCAGGTGGTGTAGGATTTCCAGCTGGGATGAAATATATGGGCAGCGCCTGTGGCTCAGTGGGTAGAGAACCAGCCCCATATATTGAGGGTGGCAGGTGAAACCTGGCCCAGCCAAACTGCAACAGAAAAATATATCAGTCGTTGTGGTGGGCACCTGTAGTCCCAGCTACTTGGAAGGCTGAGGCAGATGAATCACCTAAGCCCAAGACCTGGAGGTTGCTGTGAGCTATGATGACACAGCACTCTACTGAGGGTGACAAAATAAGACTCTGTCTCTAAAAAAAAAAAATAGAAATCTACATGTTGGTAATGGTGAAGGGAGGGGGTTAAAGGTCAGGAGTTGGGTGTTGGGACATTCCCTTTCCTGGGTTGGACATCTGTAGTAAGGGTGGGGGCTGAACCATTTACTTTTCCCAGGTGGGGCATCCCTAGGGTAGGGTAGGAGGTTGAGCCATTCACCTTTTTTTTTCTTTTGCGACCAAGTCTCACTTTGTTACTGGGTAGAGTGCCATGGCTTTACATCTCACAGCAATTTCAAAGTCTTGGGCTCAAGTGATTCTCTCCCGCCATAATGCCCAACTGTTGTTCAGAGACGAAGTCACACTCTGGCTCAGGATGGTCTCCAACCTGTGAGCTCAGCCAATCCACCCACCTCAGCCTCTGAAGTGCCAGGATTACAATTGTGAGCCACTGGACCCGGCTATATGTACTTTTATTTACAACAAAATTTACAAAATTGCAAAAGATTCTATGTGTGTTTCCATCTCTTTCTAAAATTAGTAATCAATATTTTGTAAAAGTATATTTAGCTACAATGTTCAATTTTCCTTATGTATGGTGACTTTTGGATACAACCTATAAATTTTTCCAAACTACCTTTATAAGGCAGCAATCTGGCATTGTGTCTGTCTTTCAATTTTTCTGACATCTTCAGACCTAAAACAGATCCAGAAACTAAAAGGTCAGAGACTGATCCTGGATGACAAATAAGCATTGAATATACCTGAGAATGTCCTTATTCCTATTTTTCTGTTTCTCTAATTCTCATGAATGTACATAGGGCACTAGCTGCATCCTATCAGTGCAAGACTCAAATTGGCAGGTCTAAATTCTGAGTCCAGGTCCTTCCTCAGACACTTCTGCCTTCTTTGACCACTGGAGACTTTAAAGTGCCAGTAAACTATGTGTTGTTTCAAGATTGTGATTGGTGATCTGCCTTAACCAAAGTTACTTGTTTTGTTAGAAAGTGTTGGGCAGAAGGGACCCTATGTGGTGTTTGCTTTCTCTAGCTGAGTGCTGCTTTAGTCCAGAAAAAGTAACAGCAGCAATAGGGGGAATTGTTAAAGAAGCCACTTCCTAGACTCACTCAAAACCTGAAAAATTTTAACCAAACCCAAGATTGACTATTCTCTCCTAAAACATCAAAGTCCCAATGCAAGAGTTGGAAGAACAAGCAGCTTATTCAAGAGCTATGTGAGGAGATGGCTGACTAGTGTTGCAAAGAGCACCTCATGTTCCTGGGCTGCCCAGAAGGTGGTGGAAGGAGAAAGGAGCTTGGGAAGCTGTGTGTGCAAGCTTTGTGCAGATCCCCAGGTCTCATTGGAATGGTTTGTTGCCATCTGGCTGTCAGGCTGACATCAGCTAAGCCAACCCAGAAATGGGGGTTCACTGCTTGCTATTTTCCTTCATGAGGAGTTCTGCAAATTTGATGCAACAGTGAATGGGTCAAAACCATTCCTGAATTTTTTTCTTTTATGAGGCAGGTTCTCAGTTACCCTTCATAGACTAATGTGGCATTACTAAAACTCCTGGGCTAAAGTCATCCTTTTGCCTCATCCTCCCACGGAACTGGGACTACAGGCACCTGCCATAATGCCCAGCAATTATGGAGACAGGGTCTCAGTCTTGCTCTGCCTGATCTGGTACTCCTGAGCTCAGACAAGCCATCTGCCTTGGTCCCCCAAGAGTGCTGGGACTACATGCTTGAATCATCTGGCTGACCTTTCTGAAATTCATAAGGAAGGGCATAAATAGGCATTGTGAAATAAAACTGATTATTTGTTTGAAGCTAGAGTAACTCCTGCTATTATTGAATCAGATATTTAGAGCGGACATGTGGAGAAATACGTTGTATACATAGTAAAGCCTGAGAGGCTTTAGAGTTTCTCAGCCCAGGCTTCCAGGTAGGATTCCATGGTCAGTTTGAAGAAGTACCATCATCTGTGATTCTGCCTGCCCACAGATTCTATTAGTGTGCCTGGTGTCATCCATGTGGTCCCCTGTGATGCTAATGAAAGGCCAATGTTAAGCATAAGGGTTTCTAAATACATTTAAGACAGTTGAGTTTATTAATTTATTTCCAGAAAAAGGTCAGAGAGCCCATATTCCCATTTCCATAGGAGAAATTGCTATCAGTGGGAGGGCACTGGAGGCCAAGAAATTAGAAACTAATGCTTTGGTCGTTATGTGGAACCTCTTCTTCCTGACTCTCCCGTGATAAATCACGGGAAATGGTAAGATTTTCTCTGTACTTGCAGGTCCCTGTCCCTGTGGATGTGGTGGTAGCAGGTGAAGAGTTTGTGCTGATGCCTTTAATATGGTCAAGGTACAGGAGTAATGTGTCCAGATAATCTCGCCTGAGCAGGAAATCAAGGGAAGCAGGAGAAAGAGAAAGAAGTGATTGTCTCTCTGGTAACTGAGTCCAAGGTCCAGGGCTGGGTGCACTTTTTCTCCTGCAATGTCATGTTCTTAGACTTTGCAAACCTTTAAGTCTCTACTTGTGATGTTCCTACCTAATGAGTTTCTTTCAAATACTCTTTTCCCCTTTTCTTTTAATAGTCAAGAGGCTCCAGAACTCCTTCTTCACTACACATGGCAGACTTTTCTTTCCAATCTCTCTCCATCCAGGCTCCCTATATGCCCTAAAAAATTCTTGCTTTAAGTTTGTTTCCTGAAATACTGAAAATGTCCCATTTTTCTCTGCTGAAAATAGGAAAATGTGGATACCCAAGATTTCCATTTTGAATGACGTTGGGTCATTGCATAGTAGCAAAGACAAGGAATAGTAGTGTTTAGTTTCCATCTGGAAGCTCCACTAGTCCTATTTAAAATAGGATGACATCCATGCACTTTTACAGAAGATGGCATTAATGGCCTGCAGGCGTTCTCAAACGATGGCCCGCAGGCCACAAGCAGCCCACCTAGGACATTTATCCAGTCTGCAGGGTGTTTTTGCTGCCACTGCCTGTCCTGCTTAGCAGCAGACTCATCCCATGGCCCTCAGTCTGGCCCTCTAAGGGACAGTGAACTGGCCCCCTGTTTAAAAAGTTTGAGGACCCCTGGAGAGTAATTCAAAGTTCTCATAAACAGAATAGTTAGAAAAGACTTGCTTTCTGGGATGGTAAAGAAGGCTATTTAAAGACACATGAGAGATTAGAAGACATGCCAGATAGCTGTAACTGGAACTTTGCCAAAACTGGGTTTTTCTCAAGTAATTTTTGTCAGATTATGATTGATTTTTTTCTGGTCAGTACTATCATAGCAGTGATGTTGGGCTTGCAGTTGTGAATCAGCACTGGATACTAATTTGTCCTGATACAGTTCATGTTAGTTTTATTCACTCAGTTATGGTGTTCTTGGACACATATTCCATTGTAGGGTTCAGTGTATCTTCTGTATTGTTAATAAGAACTTGGGGAGATTATCAACTAATCTGAGCAAATCAAAACATTTATTGAGGAAACTCCCCTTTCTTCTTAGATTCTCTTCCATATACCTTTCTTAGGAAAGTAAAGGTCGTCATCTTTGTTTACCAGTTGAGGAATCAACTGGGGTAAATCCAGTGTCTGCAGTTCACTGAGTGTTTGACATCATATCATCATGGGACTGAAGCATTGTCATTCCTGTGGAGCTTGTTGGAAATTTAGAAATGGAAATTCACCTCATATCGTCTGAATAACAATGTTCACTTTTTCAAGATCTCCAGCTCTTTCTTGTACACTTTAACACTTTAGAGTTACCATTTATTTCATTTTGAGATTGTCATACAAAAAACATACACATAGATTGTAATATATGATGCAATAAGGCACAAAATTGTACATGCTGGTATTGGTGGCCTTTTATTTCTATCCTGTTGACCAAAAATGTACAATCTGTCACTGGTTTTGTGGATGCCATTCCATCCCCTGTCTTCAATCTTAGGTAA
Organism: Galago senegalensis; assembly: GCA_963575145.1. Lineage (NCBI taxonomy): Eukaryota > Metazoa > Chordata > Mammalia > Primates > Galagidae > Galago > Galago senegalensis. The sequence goes on along the minus strand of CAUYTI010061526.1, from coordinate 5,764 downwards.
CACATGGGGGAATATAGCTCTTCTATACTTGTTAGGTAATTGCACTCACTATGTAAGTCAGCGAGAGATCTCTCCACTTATTTAACCAAAAGTGAAATTCAGTCTTTTCATGGCTTCTTGATAAAAATCTTTGATTTTTAGGGAGTGTTGACATTCCAGGATGTGTCTATTGAATTCTCTATGGAGGAGTGGGCCTGCCTGGACCCTGCTCAGCAGCATTTGTATCGGGAAGTCATGTTAGAGACCTACAGAAACCTGGTCTTCCTGGGTGAGGATAATGTCAATACACAGTTTGACACTACACTAAGCAATTCACATTCTCTCTTTGTAGAAGTTTTTTATTGAATTTATTCATAGACTGAGTATCAGGTTCTTATTTCTATAGAAAACTTTAGGATCTCTTGCTATAGAAAAGAAAAAACTGAATTTGTTCTATTTGGGCATTAATCTTACCCTTTTTAAAGCTAATTTATATCCTTATCTAGATTAATGGAAATTTCAAAAATTTTGTGGCACAGATTGTTACACATAACTTTAAGTCTGATTTCTAGCACCAAATTTTATTTCAGTAGTTTTCAGTAGTGGAGGAGTTAGGAATTTTACAACTTGAAATACTTTTTAAAGATTCTGAAGTTTCTGCAAGGAAATCTGTTTGGATTATTTTAGGATCTTCTAAAATGTTCTTTTCTCTATTTCACCAAAGCATTAGATTGCCAATTGAAGAATCTCAATTTTTTTTCTACTAAAACAGGTCTTGCTGTCTCTGAGCCAGACCTCATCACCTGTCTGGAGCAAAGCAAAGAACCCTGGAAGGTGAAGACACAGCAGACACTACTCAAGCACCCAGGTAGGTTGGAGTGAGTGAAGCAGGTAACACTAGTCAGAGGTCCAAGTTCTGGGAGGAAACCACACAATACAGTGTGATTAGGGTAGTTCAGCCTCATTGGAAATGATTTCTGAAAAGCCTGGGTTTCTTTCCCTTGTTCTTCCATCAAGGCATCTGTCTTCTTGTTTTTATTACTTTTTCATTTTTATTTTCTTATTGATAAAGAGTCTCAATCTCTTGCCTCACACTAGAGTGCCATGGCATGAGTCTAGCTCAGAGCAACCTTAAACTCCTGGTGTCAAGTGATTTTTCTGTGTCAGCCCCCAAATAGCCAGGACTACAGGTTTCTCTACATTGTCTGGCTAGTGTTGTTTTTATTTTTTTAGTACAGGGGAGTTCTCAGACTTACTCAGGCTAGTCTCAAACTTGGTAGTTGAAGCATTCCTCCCTCTTTGGCTCCCAGAGTGCTAGGCATATAGTTGTGAGCCACTGTGCCTGTTCTTAGTTTTAATTTCCAGAAGGACCTTACTTTTCAGTGATAGTCCTTCTAGGTTACAGTGAGAATGAAAGAACTTCCTATGGCTTACATGTGACTATTGCTTTTAAGGACATGAAATATGTGTGTATTCTTTAGTATACCTGTGAAATTTTTTTTTTAAATACTTTAGGCTGGGTGTGGTGGCTTCTACCTCTAATCCTAGCTCTCTGGGACCCAAGGTGGGACTGTTGCTTGAGCTCAGGAGTGTGAGACCAACCTAAACACGATTGACACTCTGTCTCTACTAAAAAGAGAAAAAATATCCAGGCATTGTAGTGTTTGCGTGTTGTCCCACCTACCGGGGCCTGGTGGCGGGATGAGACTAGAGAATTGCTTGAACCCAGGAGTTTGAGGTTATCAGTTAGGCTGATTTTATGACACTGTAGCCTGACCAACAGAATGAGACTGTGTCTGAATAAAAGTTTTTGTTTCTTTTTTTTTTTTTGAGACAGAGTCTCAAGCTGTCTCCCTGGATAGAGTGCTATGGCATCACAGTTCACAGCAATGTCACACCCTTCGGCTTAAGTGATTCTCGTTTTAGTCTCCCGAGTAGCTGGGACTGCAGGCGCCCAGGACAGCGCCTATCTATTTTGTTTGTTGCAGTTGTCATTGTTGTTTTTGCTGGCCTGGGCTGTGTTCAAACCCGCCAAAACTACCCACTGAGCCACAGGCATCGCCACAGTTTCTTTTTCTTTAGCATCATATCCAAAATATGTGAGTGAGCTGGTGACGTTAGTGTTTGTTTCAGAAATCTCAGGAACACCACAAATAGGTTCTGTTTGTTTTATGCTTTATATTTTTATAAGATTTCAAGTAAGTTTCTGAAGAAATTATAGTGTTTTTAACAGAACACTAAGAATCTCCCCAAGTGTAGGAAAGTCTTTTTTTTTTGAGACAGAGCCTTAAGCTGTCCCCCTGGGTAGAGTGCTGTGGCATTATAGCTCACAGCAACCTCAAACTCCTGGGCTTAAGCGATTCTCTTGCCTCATCCTCTCTAGTAGCAGAGACCACAGGTGCCCCCGACAAAACCCAGATTTTTTTTTTTTTTTTTTTGTGACAGAGCCTCAAGCTGTTGCCCTGGGTAGAGTGCTCTGGCATCACAGCTCACAGCAACCTCCAACTCCTGGCCTGAAGCAATTCTCCTGCCTCCGCCTCCCAAGTGGCTGCGACTACAGGTGTCCACCACAGCACTCAGCTATTTTTTATTTGCAGCCGTCATTGTTGTTTGGTGGGCCGGGATGGATTCAAACCCACCAGCTCAGGTGTATGTGGCTGGCACCTTAGGCACTTCATGCACAAGCACTGAGCCCCAGCTATTTTTTGGTTGTAGTTATTGTTGTTTTTTGCCAAGCCCTGGCTTGATTCAAACCCTCCAGCTCTGGTGCATATGGCTGGCACCGTAGCCACAAAATTCTGTTTTGTATATCAATTGTGAAAAATAATTTAATTTCTGTGTGCAATAATTTGCCAACCATTTTTTTGAAGACAGAGTCTCAATCTATCACCCTGGTTATGGGTGCAGTGGTGTCATAGCTCACACCAGGTTCCACCCCAGGGTCAAGCAATGCTCTTGCCTCAGTTTTTCTATTTTTAGTAGAGATAGGATTTTGCTTTTCCTCAGGCTGGTCTCAAACTTGTAAATTCAAAGCAATCCACCCACCTTGGCCTCCCACAGTGCTAGGAACATAGGCCTGATCCACAGCATCCAGCCTTTGCCAACCTTAGTGTGTTTAAAGGTATCTACTCCCTACAATTCACTTTGCGGGTTTTCTTTTTGAGACAACGTAATGTGTTATGACATCATAGTTCACAACCTTAAACACCTCAGGTCATGGGATCCCCTTGGTTCAGCCTCCTGAGTATCTGGGAACAGGCGCCCTCCACCACATTTGGTTAGTTTTGCAATTTTAGTAGAGTTGGTGTCTCCCTCTTGCTCGGGGTGGTCCTGAGCTCTTGAGCTCAAGCAGTCTATTTGCCTTGGCCTCCCTGAAGGTTAGGATTAGAGGTATAATCCCCCACATCTGACAGCTACACCTTTTTTTTTGAGACAGAGCCTCAAGCTGTCGCCCTGGGTAGAGTGTTGTGGCATCACAGCACACAGCAACCTCCAACTTCTGGGCTCAAGTGATTCTCCTGCCTCGGCCTCCCAAGTAGCTGGGACTACAGGCACCCTCCGCAACACCCAGCTATTCTTTGGTTACAGCCATTATTGTCGTTTGGTGGGCCCAGGCTGGATTCGAACCCGCCAGTTCAGGTGTACGTGGCTGGTGCCTTAGCTGCTTGAGCCACAGGTGCTGAGCCCCAGCTGTTTTTTGGTTGTAGCCATCATTGTTGTTTGGTGGGCCAGGGTGGATTTGAACCCACCAGCTCAGGTGTATGTGGCTGGTGCCTTAGCCGCCTGAGCCACAGGTGCCGAGCCCCTTTTCAATTTTTGTAAAAATAATAATATATTAATAACATAATAAAAATTATCTTTACTGTTTTCAAATGTTTATTAACATTTTCTGATACACATCTCATATTAATAAATCATACATTTTATTGAAAGATGGTGCATAAAATATTCAGTATACCTGCTCTCATCCAACAAAATGTTAACTAATATTAACCAAAAATACCTGGGCTCAGTGCCTGTTGTTCAATGATTAGGGCCCCGAGGGTGGCGGGTTTGAACCTGGCCTGGGTCTGCTAACAACAATGATAACTACAATGACAACAAGAAAAATAATAGCCTAGCATTGTGGCAGGCACCTATAGTCCCAGCCACTTGAGAGGCTGAGGCAAAAAAATCACTTAAGCCCAAGAATTTGAGGTTGCTGTGACATAGCATTCTACCAAGGGTGACAAAAGTGACACTTTGTTTCAAAAAACAAGAAAAAATACCTGCTTTGGTTCAGTCCACAGTCATAATGGAACATTGTAGTTATCTAGAAAAGAGAACTTTTGTGTGAGATGGAGATGAACTGTTGCCAGCAGTAGAATGCTATAGCATCCATCATCCCAGCTTAGAACAACTTTCAACATGTGGGTTCAAGCAATCCTGCTTCAGCTTTCCAAACTCCTGGCTATCCTACCATTCTTTTAGTAGAGATGATGTCTCACTGTTGCTTAGCCTGGTCTTGAACTCCTATGGTCCACCTATCTAACCACCTCATCCTCCTAAAATGCTAGGATTGGATGTGTGAGTGACTGCACCCGGCCATGTCTTGGCTTTTATGAATAATGCTGTGATGAATGTGATGAGGACGTGTATCTTACTGATCTGCAGGGTGTAGTTAGGATAGATATTCAGATAAGAGATTGCTGGATGAAATCATAGCATTTATTTATTTATTTATTTATTTATGAGACAGTCTCACTATATCCCCCTCAGTAGAGTGCCGTGGAGTCACAGCTCGCAGCAACCTCCAACCATTGGGCTTAAGCAATTCTTTTGCCTCAACCTCCCGAGTAGCTGGGACTACAGGCCCCCGCCACAATGCCAGGGTATTTTTTTGTTGTTGTAGTTGTCATTGTTGTTTGGCAGGCCCTAGCCAGGTTTGAACTTGCCAATCCCAGTGCATGTGGCCGGTGCCCCAGCTACTGAGCTGAAGGGTCAGAGTCAAATAATAACTTTAAATTTTAGTTTTCTGAGAAACTTTTAGTCATTTTAATAGCATCTGCTATGTTTTTTTCTTCATCACCTTTGCTAAAAGTTTCTAATTTCTATGTTTCCTTGACACACGTTTTTTAGGATTCACTATGAGTATGATGTAACATTTATTGTGATTTTGCTTCACATTTCCCTAAGAATTAGGACTTTAGGCATCCTTTGAAATGCTCATTGGCCATTTATAGTTCTTTGAAAAGTGTTAGTGAGCTCCTGCCATCTACCTGGTTCTGCCGCCTAGAATGTTAGGATTACAGACAGGAGCCATTGCTCCAGGCCTCTTTTTAATTTTTCTTTTTTTTCTTTAGAGACAGAGTCTCATTTTATCAGCCTCAGTAGAGTGCTGTGGTATCATAGCTTACAGCAACCTCCAACTCCTGGGCTAAGGCAATTCTCTTGCTCAGCCTCCAGAGTAGCTGAGAATACAGTTGCCCACCACAAGGCCTGGCTATTCTTTATTGCAGTTTGGCTGGGGCCAGGTTCAAACCGGCCACCCTCAGTATATGGGCCCAGTGCCCTACTCACTGAGCCACAGGTGCCCCCCTATTTTTAAATTTTTAAAGTACATCCCCTCACCTCAGTCAATTCTGTTTGTACTTGTTACCTATATATGTTGTACCAAAATTTGCCAGACATACATGGATAGGGAAAATGGGAATCTGTAGTTAAATGTACCATTATTTACAAAATATTCATTACAAGATTTTCCATCATATTTTTCTGTGGGAAAATAAAGAGACTTATATTCTAA
>CAUYTI010061523.1:0-13041 GCA_963575145.1 Galago senegalensis | reverse complement strand
AGTAAGCAGTTCTGGGGCCCGATTTGTACCTGTATTTTATGTTCTTAAGTGATCTTCCTTGGATTTATAGCTTGCCGAACTTCTTTCTGGGCTCAGCTCCCCGTCTCTGGCTTCATAGATTCTGATTCCAACCAGTTTTTCCTCCTTTGCTCAGGAGCCTCTGACCAGGGTTGCTACCAGTCGGCCATCTTCCCAGAATCCGATTCATCTGTTTCTTAAAAATTTGGTGGAAATTACTATAACCTCTGTGCTTTGGCTTAAGACAGTGGTTCCAAGCAGAGACAGTGGGAAGTTTTGTCTCAAACTCCCAAGGGATATTTTTCAATGGCTAATTATCACAACTGGTGGATGGAGTTGCTACTGGCATCTAGTAGGTGGGACCAGGAATGCTTTCTTACATTGTATGGGACAACCCCTCACAAGGAATTATCTAACCCCAAATGTCAAAAGTCTATTATAGAGAAATTCTAGGTTAAGGAAAATAAGAAGACATTTGGCATTGCAACTTTGATTTACATAATGACTTTGTCTATGTAGGATTTTTACTTCTTTTTATAACAGTTTATCATTGACAATATTTTGTAATTTTATTCATTAATTTTTATCAAGTGTTTGGAAGGTAGTTTTCTAACTACACTTTACATATTTCTTTACATTTTATTTTATTACAGGACATTAAATGGGTTCAAATGGGATAGCTCTTAAAATGTTTAAGTCCGGCCTTTAAGTATTCCCATCATCAAAATAGTGTTCATTGTAACTATTAGGTATGTTTTTGTCCCTTCCATCTTCTCTCCTGATTATTGACTTCCAATTATTTTTACTTCTCTGCATCCACTGTCACCACTTCTATCCAAAGTAGTAGTATAGAGGGCTGCATGTATTATTTTATTATGTGTATAGATTTTGTAGAGGCCAAGGATTTTATCCATAACTTGCATCTATTACCAATTTAACATACATTGAACCATTAACCAATTTTTCATCATCTCTCCCTCTATTGTCCCATCACTTTTCCAAGTCTTCCTCGTCTATTACTTGACTTGTTTCATCTGTGTGGACATGTTTTTTAGCACCCACTTATAAATGAATATATGCTATAGTTGTCTTTGTGTTCCTTGCTTGTTTCACTTAAGATAATGACCTCCAATTCCATGCAAGTTGTTTCAGAAGGCATGATTTCATTCTTTTACTGTGGCTGTATAGTATTCTGTTTGGTATATATGAAACATTTTTCTTTATCTATTCATACATTGATGGACACTTAGGTTGATTCCTTATTTTTGCTGTTGTGAATAGTGCTATAATAAAAATACAAGTACATATATCTTTTTAAAATTTTGATCTCTTTTCCTTTGGGCAGATATCCAGTAGTGAGATTGCAAGATGGAATGTAGTTGTATTTTTAGTTCTTTCAGAAATCTACAATCTATTCTCTACAGTGGCTGTACTAATTTACATTCCTACCTAGAATGTATGAATTCCTTTTTTTCTCGTCCTCATGAGGATCTGTTATTTTTTGTCTATTTAATAATAGCCATTCTGACTCAGGTAAGATAATAACTGTTGTGGTTTTGATTTGTGTTACTCTGATGATTAGTGGTAGTGAGCATTTTTTCATATATCTATTGGCCATTTGCATGTCTTCATTTGAAAATATCTACTCATGTATTTGCCCGCTTTTTAATGGAACTGTGTGTGTGTATGGTTGTTAAGTTCCTTATATATTCTTGATGTTAGGCTTCTATTGGATAAACAGTTAGCAAATATTTTCTCCCATTCAACAGATTATCTCTTCATGCTGTTGACTTTTCTTTCTTTCTTTTCTTTCTTTTTTTTTTTTTTTTTGCTATTCAAAAGCTCTATAATTTAATTAAGTTCTAGTGATCTATTTTTGCTTTTGAGGTCAACCTGAGTCCTGTGGGAGGAGTGCTTGGGTGTCCCAAGTGGTGAATTGGGCTGTGAAAACCCCAGGACCAAAGACCAGGCATTCTATCTCAGGTAGTGGGATGCCAAGCTGGAAAGAGTGAGACTGGTTGAGTTTGCACTTAGGCCCCCAGTGGCAAGTGCATGCATCAGCTGTGACAGGCAAGAAATCTTCAGTCCAGTTGTGGTATGCTTGCGTAAGGGGTGGCAGCTGCCATGCTAAAGTCCTGCCGCAGGGAGGACAGAACTGATTCAGCAGCCACAGTCTTGGCCATTGGGCAGGGGACATGGGTCCATTTCATTCATCATGGCTAATAGGTTTGCTGAACACCTAGTCATTGCTGGAAACTCTCCTGTTTAATTAGAAGATAGAGAGGTCCCCAAATAGTGCTTTTTCCCCCTACTCTGGAATGTTGACACTGCGGGGGGGGGGCTATGTGTGTAGAATCCTGTGATGCAGCTCTTCTGTAATTGCCTCTGTTCAGGCCTTTGTTGGATACTGTTAGTGCTCGTATTGGGCTCTTCACCATATCATTGTAGGGTGTTTAAGCTGGGAGCTAGACCAGGCTCTGTTGGTGTTGTGAGGATTGCCTTGCCTGGGGTCTCCCCAGAGAGGTGTCAGTTGCAGGTGACTACTATCCAGGCCGTAGTCATAAGTTCCTGGGCTATGGGTGTTTATTCAAAACAAGTCCCTGTGTACTGACAGGTTAAGGCTAGCGGGTTCCTGGCAGGGCTTTGGATGTTGGTACATTTCCTGCAACAGTGGTGGAGGATTCGGGGTGGGGTCTTGGAGCTCAGGTGCAGCAGTGATATCTGGCTTTGTGTTATCTCTGTGACTTCATTGCCTTCTATTTTCCACTTTGATCAGTCTGCTTCAGATACCTTAGCCTCTTGGTATACATCGGAAAGGCTGTGAAAGCTTCCAGCCACTGCAATTGCTATTATCTCTTCTTAGAATATTTTTTTTCAATATATCTTCCTAGTAACACTTGTTTCTTCTTTTAGATTTTCATCCAAAAAATCTCCTTAATAGTGAAATTTTATGTGATCACACTAAATACTTAACAAAATTATAGTCCTCATCATTAACCAATCTCCTTCTCTGATTTACTTTTTTTTCCATAGCTAGTCATCATAATTTATACAAATACATATCCTATTATATCCTATATATAACATACTAATATGTATGCCAGAATGTGTATAAACATTTCACACACACACACACACATATATTCATATATATATATACACACACACATATATTCATATATATATATATATATACACACACACACATATACTTTTAGTTTTTCTTGGTCTGTCTCATCTCATTAGAATATAAGCTCTATGAGAGCAGAGAATTTTGTTTTATTCACATTTGATATTTAGTTTGGAGACAGATGCAAGTATTCAACAAGCATTTGTTGAATGATTTAAATCAATGAATTAAGCATTTGATTTATCGTATTTTGAAAACTCACTTTAAGAAGTACTTTCCTAGAAAATATTTCCAGTCATCCAAATTAACTTATTTTATTATTTAAGCATATGTATTTTCCAATTCATATTTTAATGGATATAGTAATATTCATGATATTAATAGCTCGCATTTTGAGTGTTTTCTACTAGCCAGACATAATACTAAGCACTTTACATATGTATACCCATAGTTCTACTAAAGACCATGCAAGAGATGTATAGGTAATGCCATCTTACATGTGGGAGAACAAAGAGTTAGAAAACTTAACTTGATTAAAAGTGACAAAGCTATTAATGGTTGCCCTGGCACTCAGACTATAGAAGGTGCTTCCCAAAACTCTTTTAGCGCCCCCATAGAGTTTATAATGAAAGGCAGGAATGGCTATCAGCTTACCTGTGCAGATAGTGAGACTAAGAAAACACACATCCAGAAATAATACCTATACTACTACCAGCTTTCAGCAATTCACATAATAGATTGTTTTCAATGTGCAGTAATCTTATATTTAGAGTATTAAAAGTAGAACACATGAATAAGATATTATAATCACTTATATTGCTTTGGTTTATAAGTGTCTACTTAATGAGAAAAGCTACATTATTATAGTTTTCTCTTTATTCATAAGACTTTGTATATGTGAGGACATAGCATATGTTCTCCCCTATGGTGTTATGAAAATTTACATTGTGTAGGAACTCAAAGAGCTTTTAATCTTATGTGATATGGAAAATTTCTAGTCAGGTTTGATTAAGCAGGAACTAAAATTTTTGTGGTAATGACAAATGAACCTTAATACCCTGAGTTATTTTCCTCTTATTTCTGCACGTTTGGGACTGGGTGACCTGTCAGAAAGACATGCATTGCCACTGTGCTAATGTTCTGATATTGATTTTTGTTTCACTAATAAACTCCTAGTTATTTTAATGGGTCATCAAACAGTAACAGCCACAAAAGTGACACTTTTTCATTGGGACCTGATCCTATATAATATGAAAGATTAATCGGTTGGTAAAATGTATCTTATTCAACTAATACAAATGATGAAAATTTCAATGAAACAATGATTATATGAAAAATCATTTAAATGTGTGAAAAAAAGAAAAAAGCCATGAATTGAAGAATGCCAGAAGCACTGAGCTATATTTTCCTTCTGCACACTTTCAAACATGTATATCCTTCATTTCTTACAACATCAGTGTCTTTCATTACCACCCTAAAAATGAAGAAACAGAATCCCAGAAATATTAAGTGAACTCACTACGGTCATGGTGTTAGTAAGTGTTAGAACCATGCTACAATTGTACTGACTAGCATGACTCAGTGCAGTCAATGGCAAGGAATGGACTTTGGTCTTCATTGTGGTATTTTATTTTTAATTATACTTTTTTGGAGATAATTACAGATTTCACATGTAGTTTAAGAAATAATAAAGAGATTTAGTATACCCTTATCCAATTCCCCTGATAGTAACAGCTTCCAAATTTTTAATACAACGTCATAATCAACTCAGGGTATTGACATCTATACATAGTCAAGATGCAGAATATTTCAATCATCTCAAGGATCCTGCATGTTGCCCTTTCATAACCACACTCATTTCCCTCCTGCCCCCACCCCTTCTTTACCCTTGACAACCACTAATTTGCTTTCCATTTCTACAGTTTGGTTATTTCAGGAATGTTATATAATTGCAATCATGCAGTATGTATCCTTTTCATATTACTCAGCATCATTTTCTAGAAATTCATCCTGGTTGTTACATGTATCAGTAGTTAATTCCTTCGTATTTTTGAGTAGTGTTCTATTATATGGATACATTACTTTTTTAAGCAATTCACCTGTTGAAGGACATTTAGGTCTCTTCAAAGTTATTGTTATTATGAATAAGTTATTTATTATGAATAAAGCTGAGGTGAACATTGGTGTACAGATTTTGAATGGAAACAAGTATCCCTTTATCTGAGATAGATTCTAATAAGTACAGTTGTTAGATCCTATGCTAATTGTATGTTTAATTAAAAAAAAGTTATGAAGAAATCGGCCTGGGTGAATATTTTATGAGGAGGACCCCCCGGGCAATTAAAGGAGCATCAAAAATACACTACCGGGACCTCATCAAACTAAAAAGGTTCTGCACAGCCAAGAACACAGTAAGTAAAGCAAGCAGATAGCCCTCAGAATGGGAGAAGATATTAGCTGGTTATGTCTCTGACAAAGGTTTAATAACCAGGATCCACAGAGAACTCAAACGTATTAGCAAGAAAAGAACAAGTGATCCCATCTCAGGGTGGGCAAGAAACTTGAAGAGAAACTTCTCTGAAGAAGATAGGCGCATGGCCTACAGACACATGAAAAAGTGCTCATCATCCTTAATCATCAGAGAAATGCAAATCAGAACTACTTTGAGATATGGTCTAACTATAGTAAGATGAGCCCTTATCACAAAATTCCAAAACCAGAGATGTTGGCGTCGATGTGGAGAAAAGGGAACACTTCGACTGCTGGTGGGAATGCAAACTAATGTGTTCCTTTTGGAAAGAGGTTTGGAGAACACTTAGAGAACTAAAAATAGACCAGCCATTTGATCTTACAATTCCTCTACTAGGTATATATCTGGAAGACCAAAAATCATACTATAACAAAGATATTTGTACCAGAATGTTTATTTCAGCCCAATTCATAATTGCTAGGTCATGGAAGAAGCCCAAGTGTCCATCGACCCACAAATGGATCAATAAATTGTGGTATATGTACACCATGGAATATTATGCAGCCTTCAAGAAAGATGGAGACTTTACCTCCTTCATGTTTACATGGATGGAGCTCAAACATATTCTTCTTAGCAAAGTATCTCAAGAATGGAAGAAGAAGTATCCAATGTACTCAGCCCTACTCTGAAACTAATGTATAGCTTTCATAGGAAACCTATAACCCAATTATAGCCCAAGAATATGGGGAAAGGAGAAAGGGAGGGGAGAGGAGGGGGAAAGATGGGTGGAGGGGGAATAATTGGTGAGACCACACCTACAGTGCATCTTACAAGGGTACATGTCAACCTTACTAAATGTAGAATATAAATGTTTTAACACAATAACTAAGAAAATGCCATGAAGGCTATGTTAACCAGTTTGATGAAAATATTTCAAATTGTATATAAAACCAGTACACTGTACCCCATGACTGCATTAATGTACACAGCTATGATTTAATAAAAAAAAAAAGTTACCAAACTTTTTCCAGAGTACTGACCATTATACATTCCCACCAGCAATTTGTAAGTGATTGACTTTTTTCATGTCTTTGTCAGCATTTGGTGTTTTTTTTTAAAATAACAGTCTGATAGGTCCAAGTGGCATCTCATTATAGTTTTAATTTACATTTTGAAAATGGTTAATGACATAAAATGTCATTTCATGCGTGTATCTTCTATTGTGTATCTTTGAAGAGAAATGTCTCAGGCAGTGCCTGTGGCTCAAAAGAGTAGGGCACCAGCTCCATATGCTGGAGGTGGTGGGTTCAAACCCAGCCGTTGCCAAAAACTGCAAAAAATGAGAGAGAGAGAGAGAGACAGAGAGAGAGAGAGAGAGAGAAATGTCTCTTCATGTCTTCATATTCTAGTTGAATTATTTTTCTTTACTTTTAGTTTTCAGAGTTCATTATATAACCTGGATATTTACTGTAGTCTGCTTCCAAAAGCATTCTGTAAGCTCCATAAAAGTTAGGACTTTTATTCACTTCCATATCCCTTTGTGTTTAAAACAGGAACAGGAGTAGTGTAGGATACATGGTAGGCACTCAGCTTTGTGAATCAATATTCACAAAGTCGATATGTAGATCTATAACTGTGATTTTAAAGTAATAAATTGACAGTGCACCAATAGGCTGTATTAGGAGAGTGAATGAAAAAGTGGGAATAGTTAGGACATAATTATAATCTTATATAGGTTTCAGGAAATGAGAATTCAGGGTGAATGCAAGAGTTATCTTGCAGGTAGGATTGCAGTAACATAATTCATGAGTGGAGGCTCCAAAAGAATGCACATATGAGCTCCAGTAATAGACAAGGTGATCATGCCAATAACAGCTATGTTTATCCTTTGATTTGCCAAGATATGCAGATATGCAAGTATCTGTTTGGTTTTTTTATTACATTTTTAAATTTTTCAGCTAACATTTTTTGTCTGTATCCAATTCTTTCTCTTTTATCCTTCAAGGACTATAGTTACATGTGTGTCACACTGCCTAATATTGCCATAAAAGTGATCAAGGTTGTGTTTATTTATTTATTTACTGAGACAGAGTCTCACTATGTTGCCCTTTGGTAGAGTGCTGTGGCGTCACAGATCACAGCAATCTGAAACTTGGGATTAAGTGATTCTCTTGCCTCGGCCTCCCACTCTATTTTTTAAAATTCTTTTTCCTCCATTCATTACATTGCATAGTTTCTATTAGCTATTATCAAAGTGCATAGGAATGAGCGGATTGAAATGCTGTCATCATGTGACTCAAATAAGGGGCACTGGGCAGCAACTGTCTGAGTTCAAGTAAGTGCTGTGGCTTCCAGACTGAGTTAGGAAGACATTTATTAAGCTTCATTTTGTTTTCAGCAAAACGAGGCTTATGTACCAGCTCCTACCTTATAAGGTTCTTGTATGAATTCAATGAATACATGTGTATGAATGACTTAGAAGTATCCTTGACACATTTTAAGCATTTATGGTAAAGTCTGTTTGGATCTTTAAGTTGCTACTGTTAATCTATACTGTGTCATTCTGTCTTTGGGCAAGTCCCTTGTCCATGTGCAACTGAAGTATTTGATCTCTGAAATGAAGGGATGCATGAAAAAGAGGATTATTATAACACTGGGGAAAGGAGAGGGAGAAGAGGGAAAACCAACAGTTGTAAAACATGCTCTGAATGTAAAAAACATGTATTTAGTGATCAGGGAAAATTAGGCTCAGAGCCTGGCTCTGTCACTTATGATGGGGCCAGTATTTTCTTCATCTCAATTGTGCACCTCTAAGAAGCAGTTAATAATTGTGTTTGCTCTAGAGTTGTTGTGCAGATTGAAGGTGATATTCATGTAAAGCCATGATATTCATAGAAAAGTCCTTGGTTTTTTATAGGTTCACAATAAATTATCGACATTATTTTTCTTGAAGACATGGGGCATGTATGTGACTCAGTGGTCTGCGGCTTTCAGACATCAGGCTGCAAAATGGACACCAGTGCTTCAGGAAAAGGTCCTTCATGGTATGTGGCATGGGCAGCCCCTTCAACACTAGATACATGTGACAGTGAGACAGAATCTGGTAAGTGACATTGCCAGACACAACCCTGCATTGACACATACAGGGACACATACATGGCTACATTCTAGAGTAGCAGAGCTTTCCTGAGGCTCTGTGTGACCCAGTCCAATCACTTCTCCATTTGGTGATTGAAAAGCACAGAGGGGTACACAATTTTTAATAAAATGTTCATAATTCATGTCAATTCCAGTGTTAATTTCTCCCCTAGAATCAATATCTATTAATAAAAAAAGAAACAAAAATTATTTGACCTAAAAAATTTGACCTAAATTATGAGAAATTGCTGAACAGAAATCTATTGGTGAGTTTTGACTTAATTTTTGGTTTTCTTTGGCTTGGTTGTCACTGAATAGAACAGAAAGGGGACGATTTTATACAAATTCTTCTTCAACTTCCTGGTCTAATTAATTAACAGCAGGTAATGGGGAATATTTTGGGTTAGTAGGTGGTTGTTGTTTCAACTCAAAATGTAATTCTTCAATTAATTCTGAAGGTACCTGGGAGCCTGTGTAAAGAGAAGTTCTAACAAGTTGTTTCCCAAATACCCAAATTAGTTGCTTTAATTAATCTTGCTCCATTTCCTGTTAAGTTTTAGGCCACTACACGATCATAAGGGTTTTACTGTTATTGCTGTATAATGCCACTTGGAAACCATTATGGTGTATTCTTTCCTTACCTCCCCCTGCAGCTGTTATTAGTTGTCTTGCAGATTGCTTTAACATCCCCTGTCAAACTACCCCAAAAAGGGTTCCATGGGACTTTAAAACATTATTTTGCAACTCCAAATAAATGTAAGAAAATCATTAAATCTTTTATCCACCTTGAATTAGTTTTTGTGAGTGATGAGAGATAGGGCTCCTGTTTCATTCTTCTGCATGTGGCTATCTAATTTTACAGCCCACTTTCATTGAGTAGGGCTTCTTTTCTCTAGTGTACATAGTTGTCTACTTTGTCAAATATCAGTTGGCTGTATATAGATATTTTTATATCTGAGTTCTATGCTCTGTCTCATTGGTCTATTTTTCTATTTTTGCACCAATATCATGCTGTTTGGTTACTATAACCCTGCAGTATAGTTTGAATTCTGGTAATGTGACACCTTCAGATTTGTTATTTTTCCTCTGACTATCCATGCTCTTTCCAGTTACAAATGAAGTACAGAATTATTTTTTTCTAGACCCATGAATTATGACATTGGCATCGTGATAGGAATTGCATTGACTCTGTAAATCACTATGGGTAGTATGCACATTTTACCAAGGTCGATTCTACTGATACATGGGCACAATATGTTTTTCCATGTGTTTGTGTCATCTGCTTGATTAAATTAAACATACTCTGCACAGCTAAGGAAATAATCAATAGATCAAATAGCCAACCTATAGAACTGGAGAAAATATATGCAAACTATACATTTGATAAAGGGCTGATGTCCAGAATCTATAAAGAACTCAAACAAATCAGCAAAAACAAAAAAAGAAACAACCCCATTAAAAAGTGGGCGAAATGGCCAGGCGTTGTGGCGGGCACCTGTGGTCCCAGCTACTTGGGAGGCGGAGGCAAGAGACTCGCTTGAGCCCAGGAGTTCGAGGTTACTGTGAGCTGTAATGCCATGGCACTCTACCCAGGGGGACAGCTTGAGGCTCTGTCTCAAAAAAAAAAAAAATGTGGGCGAAAGACATGGACCAAAATTTTTCAAAAGAATATAGATAAATGGTCAAGAACCACATGAAAAAATGTTCAACATCACTAATCATCAGAGGAATGTAAATTAAAACCACAATGAGATATCATCTTATCTCTATTAAAATGGCTTTTATTTAAAAAGTTGAAAACAATAGATGCTGACATAGATGCAGAGAGAATAGAACACTTATACACTGTTGGTGGGACTGCAAATTAGTTCAACCTCTATGAAAAACAGTATGGAGATTTCTCAAAGAATGAAAAGTAGAGCTATGATTCCACCCAATAATTGCACTACTGGTTGTCTACACAATGGAAAAGAAATCATATTAGCAAAAAGACACCTGAACTTGATTACAGCAGAATTAACAATTGCAAAGATATGGGATCAACTCCAGTCCCCATTAATTCATGAGTGGGTTAACAAAATGTGGTATATTTATATAATGGAATAGTACTCAGCCAGAAACATGGATGAATTAATGTCTTTTGCAATAATTTGGATGGAACTGGGGACTATTTTTCTAAGTGAAGTACCTTAAGAATGGGAAAACAAACACAGCATGTACTCTTTAGCACTTTGAAACTAACAGGCACACATACACATACAGGGAAGAAAAAGTCATTGGAAATCAAGCAGGGGGAAGAGGGGTGGAGGGGAGGAGCAAAAACCTACCTAATAGGTACAATGACCACTATTTGAGTGAAGGGCTTATGTTTAGTCCAGATTCAAGCATTACAAAATCTATCCATAAACCCAAAGCATTGGTAACCCCTTAATATTTTGAAATAAAAGTAAAAAATAAAAAGTGAAATCATCATCTTTCTAGTTTCAGTTTTCTTTTTAGAGATTGTGGAATAAATATCCACATGCTCAAGTCTTATCCCATATTAGACAGCAAAGTTTAGTCATCTTTTTTATCTCACTCATGAACCAATATGGCTAAAGAGTTCATTCTAGGAATTTTATGTTTTATCACTGTCATGCATTGCTTCTTTTCCCCCACTTACTGATGTATTTTCATTGGTTTGTTAATAAAATACTAATTTTTATACGACCTTTATATTTATTTTGCTTAAATGTCATAAACATTTACTTTGAGTCTGGCATGTCATGTGTGTTGTTAAATATTATATTGAAAATTTTCAGTGTTTTTCACTTCTGAATCATCAGGACCTAAAACAGAAAATGTCTGGAGTATATTTAATGCAGTGCAGAATTAATAAAACACCATCTTCAAATGCTAGACATTGCCATATGGAGCAAGCAGACCTCTTGCTTTGGTGACCTTTCCTCCATGGATAGTGGCATGATTGTTTAGCTCTGCACTGGCATCTGGACTTTTAGGTAAACAGTTTGATAAGACTTTGCTGCCAACTGGCCCAAGTTTCCCCTGGCAACCACATGAAGCCTCACACTTAGAACATTTTGGTTGACTGGCAATGTAACCACAGGGGTTAAACTCATCTCATTAGCAGGTTTACTCACAGCTGGCATCCTGATATGTCTGGAGACTCCAAATAGAAATTCTAGATATCATCAGTAAATATATTTTATGGGACATGGCATTAAAATGATAACCATACTTGGTGGGCTGACTCATGGTTTTCTGGCTTCCTCACTTCATCTGTGCTGTACTTCACTGAATTAGAAGCAATAATTGCATCTGCCCACAGGTCACTGGGAAGATGAAATGAGGAAGTCCCCATTTAATCAATCACTTGCCACTGTGCCACCCTCCAGCGGAAAGATACAACTGCCCACAGATCTCCATCTAGTAGGGGTTGGCTGGAACTCTTGCTTAAAAGACTCTTGCACTTTGAAGGCTAGAGAGAAATGTTCTTCCCTCACTTAAAATGACTCCGTGTTAATCTCTGCCAAAATATTAATAGATTTGTAGTTCTAAGAGTAATCTGTTTAAATCATCTTACTGCATCACTTGCTTGCATGGTATGTAAAGTGACACTGTGCTGTGATATCTCCCTAGAATTTCCTTCATTACTAGGGTTCATCTGACCTGTCAGTGTGTGAGCACAGACCTCACTGTGCTAATTAATCTGACTGTAAAATGCCAATCAGTGCCTGGTGTGCAAAATGTACTTCTTAATCTTACCTTTGGAGATTTTTATCAGACTACTTACCCTGGTGTGATTCTTGATGAACTTAATACAACTTTGTCAAAATCGGGGAATAAAAAGGCACTCGAGGTGGATTATTTTAATACAATTACCATAAAACATACATTGAATTTAGGAAAAAAAATCATTAGGAATATCAAATGTTCCCTTTCAGTAATATAAGTATCTATTCATTCAACTTTCCTCTTGTATGCTTAGAAAATATTTATCATTTCTCCTTTTTAAAAATGATTTTTGATATGTTTATTCCTGTGCATTTACTTTTTTCCTTTATGAATGACTTTATCAAATTTTCTAAAATCACTGCTTGATTTTTTTTTTTTGAGACAGAGCCTCAAGCTGTACCCCTGGGTAGAGTGCCATGGCATCACAGCTCACAGCAACCTCCAACTCCTGGGCTCAAGCGAGTCTCCTGCCTCAGCCTCCCAAGTAGCTGGGACCACAGGTGCCTGCCGCAATGCCCGGCTATTTTTTGGTTGCAGCCGTCATTGTTGT
>CAUYTI010061522.1:0-13383 GCA_963575145.1 Galago senegalensis | reverse complement strand
GGACTACAGGTGCCAGCCATAAAACTTGGCTAACATTTTTCTAATTTTTAGCAGAAATGTGGTCTCTCTTTTGCTCAGACTGGTCTTGAACTCCTGAGCTCAAACCATTTACCCGCCTGGGCTTCACAGAGTTTTAGGATTACAGGTGTGATCCCTGCACCCAGCCTTATTATCACACTTAAATTTTAACCACCCAGCTGAGTGCACAGTAATATTTCTATAGTTTTAATTTGCATTTCTATGGTAAGTAAAGTTTACTGGCCTTTTGCCTCTTATCTGGAATAGAGTACCTGTTCGTGTCTTTTCCCCATTTTTCCATTAGGTTTCTTTTTCTTATTTATTTAGTAGAAGCCTTATATTTTTTGACTATGAGTCCTTTGCTGAACACTTAAATATGTGCAGAGAAAAAGCACATCAGTATCTTCTCTCAGTCTGTAACTGACCTTTTCACTCATGTTGGGATCCTGTGATGAACAGATCTTAATCTTCACATACTACAAATTATCTCATTTACTCCTCTATGGCTAGTGCTTTTGTGTTCTATTTAAAAATCCTTGCCTACCTAAGCTGTAATAAACATTTTCCTTTGTTACCCTCTAGGAGCTTTATGGTTTTACCTTTCACCTTTAAATAGATGATCGATATGGAATCGAGTTTTATATATAGTGTGACTTCTGTATAGAGTGTACAAATCTTGATAAGAGTCAAGATTTATTCCCATGAAGAACTGACGGACCACCACCATTTACTGAAAGGACAGATCTTGCCCTCCACACTCCAGCATTCCCTCTGTCGTCACCAGCATGTGTGAGCGTATTTTGGGACTCTGTGAAACTCTATTGTCTATTTGTCCATTTGTGCACCAATACAAAAATGCCTTGTTACTCTAACTTTAAGAAGGGTCCATCTACCATAAGCTAGTATATCATAGAAAGAAGTAAAATTTCTTTTTTGCCAACTTCGTGAAGGTATAGCTTACAATTCAATTAAATGCCCGGCCGTTAAGTGAACATTTTAAGTGTATTTTTTTGATGAGTTCTGACGAGTGAACACCCCTGTGTGATCCTCTGACTATTCCCACCACCTCAAAATGTCCCATATGCCTCTTAGTCCTGGGCTTTCTAATGACAAATGAAACTTTTACAACTTTACTTTCTTTGAAGTATAAGAGATCAGTTGCTAGGTTATTTTCTAGAACAGGATCAGCCAAATCTCGCCACACCCATCACCACTTACAGATTCTCTTTCATGCTACTCCAGCGGAATGGTGGCAGGTAAGCTAAAAATATTTACCACCTAGCTCCTCCCAAAACACTGTGCCAATTTCTGCTCTAGAATAAACAAAACCTATAATATATAGCTATATAGTAAATGACAGTGAAATGTATTGGAAAAGGCAAGTGTGGACTCCTGAAACCAATTATATCAAGCATCCCCCAAGCTTCCTTCACTGTACATGACTCTGGGAATACACTAGGACACAACGTCCCAGAATCAGCTTCCCTGGATCCACTGCCAGGAATCTCCCTTTATGGAGTAATAAGGCCGTATAAAGGAAGGATACTGGAGATGGGCATCTCTGCAGGGAAAGGCTGCCTCGGAGGCTTGACAGTACCAAACGAAGAATTACATCTGAGGTAGAACAGACCTTGACAGATTTCATCTGTTTCACTTTTGAGAACGCACACCAGAAACCTAGACCCACGATAGAGAACTCAGACAAAAAATTATAATACTATAAATCTAAAGCAAAAGAGGAAAAAGAAAAAGAAATGAAGTGTCTGAGAAAGTATGCAGAGGTTAACAGCAAGTACTCTGGGGGGTGTGAAGATGGCTAAGTGGGACCCCATCCCATGAGCTTCCTCCTCTCCAGAGGGAGAAGGGGTTCACACACGTTATCAGAACCTACAGGGATGAGAAGCTGAGAGAAGCAGAGACCCACACTGGGAAGACAAAGAAGCAGAAGGGTACTTCTGGCCAGAGTCAGCAGAGCAGGCTCCATGGAAGCTGCCCCACCCACACCAATCCCGGGAAATGAGGAGAGGGGCGAGCAGGGGAATAGCTGGGCTCGGTACAGGGCATAGAGCACAGCCAGGGCAAGTGTCAGGCAACAGTGGGATGAAGGTAGGCTGGATACAGCCTGTGGAGGGCTGTGAACATCAAATTAGAAATATCAAATTACCTAGGCCTTTGGTCATGTGGTCTGAAATGACCCAAAGCCTTGCTCCCCAGCCCACCTTTCACTTCTCTACTCAGCTCAACACAGTTCTTTCCTGGGTACAATCAGCCAAGGCTACAGGGTGAGGAGTCAGCAGCAGGTGTTAAAGAAAATTTGGAACACAAAGGCCAGCAGTAGGGTACACTGTGGAATTCCTCTACTTCACACCATGACAAAGACTGTGCCAGATGGAAGTCCACAGATCCTGAAGACAGGCAGCTCACAGCATCTCTGGGGAAGGCTGCAGCCCTTGCTGGTTTGGGGGCACATCAGGCTGACTCTCCCCACCCCACCCACCGCCCAGCATGTCCTCATGGTCAGGTGAAGTGACACACTTGCTCCCGGCCACAGAGGACTCACCTTGGCCACCAGCCACAGGGCCTGCCTCGTGGGTCCCACCACCAAGGCCACTCCTACCCTTGATCCCCACCCAGCCTATGTCCCCCAGCCTGAAAAGACACCAGCAGCCGCTCTCGCAGAGGAGTATTCTGAGGGCACTGAAACTATTCCCGCCAAGACACTTTACTCCTCAGTTATAACAGGCATCACAGAGGGTCATATAAGCGGCAAGTACTTACTGTCTTTAATCTCTCTCTGGATATTTAGCCCATACCAGATCTCAAAATACATTGGCTCCATTTCTCAACTTGTTTTGAAAGTCCTGAAACTTGATGCCGGGTCTGCACATTATGGATAGACCAGATCCTACTTACATAGTCCAGACACCTGGGCCTGACACCCAGGGCCCTTTGAAAACCAGCCTCTGCTGACCTCACACCCCCTCCCCTAGCTCTAACCTACGCTCCTCTTTCCACCCACCTGAACTCACCTCTTCAATCCAAATTTGACTAACTACTTCTCCCTTTTTAAGTCCACCCAACCGTATCAGTCTGACACCCACAGGGGAACTAAGGCCCCGTCAGAGCACCCCACCCAGAGGGAGAGGACTGGGCCAGGCACCATTTACATACCTTCCAGACATACCATCATTCAAGGCCCTCAACCACCCTTTCAGGAAGGCACTACCATCACCACTTTACAGATGCAGAAACTGAAGCGTGGAGAGATTGGAAGCACGTGTGTGGGGTACAAAGCTTGTTTTTGAGCCATGTTGCTGCACTGAACAGGAAATCATAGGAGCCAGGTCCTGAGGCTCACAGGGGTGAAATGAGTGAATTAATGTTAGGGCTGTAAAGATGAAGATGACCCAGCCGGGAGAAGGGGGCAGGGGGTGACTGAGGGAGGGCAGAAGGGAAGGCAAGAGAGCATGAAGCAGCTAAGTGAGCAACTAAGGCAGAGGGTGGGAAGGGACAAGTCTGGGTGGAAGGGACGCTGTCAGGTCACTGAGGCTAAGAATGCCTCATGGAGGTGCCCAAGCTTCCAGGCGCATGTAACAAGCAACAACAGAAGAACTGGCTGCACCCTGCCACACCTCTCACTGTGCCCACGCTGAACCTTCCACACACACTACAAACCTGCTGTCTTAGGGTCTACGGGCCCCAGGATAGCTCCCTACTGTGCACCCACTCCTGCCTTCCCCTTCACCCATCCTTCCCCCAGCTGCAAGAGGGGCCTCATCCGAGACTCAGCAGTGAAGAAAGCAGGCGTGACTTACTGTTATCCTGGAGACTCCCCAAAGATGTCTTTCCTCCGTAATCCTCTCGAGAGCAGGCAGTGGCTCTCCTGGACCAGCACACAACAGGGCCAGGTGTTCAGGGTCCATCTCCAGACCACCCACTGCCCTTTGACCTTCAAGGGCTGTGCCCACCATCTCTGCCATTCTTCCCCACACACACCTGACCCCAAGCCCTGGCATATGCTCACAATCTAATCTTTACCTCAATTTCTGCCAATACCCTAGAAGACCTCACCCTCCTACACCACCCTCCACCTCAAAGACTCATACCCAGTTTCTCAGCAAGAAGGGGGAATGGGAAGAGCCACACTCACACTGGGTCCTGTCTGTCAGCCACCCAAAACCACATCCAGAAAGCTCGTAAGATGGAAACAACCTAAATGCCCATCAACCCAGGAATGGATTAGCAGTGGTATATGTACACCATAGAATGCTGTTTAGTCATAAAAAAGATGGAGACTACATCTTTGTATTAACCTGGATGGAGCTGAAACACATTCCTCCTAGTAAAGTATCACTAGAATGGAAAAGAAAGTATCCAGTGTACTCAAAATGATATGAAACCAGTAGACATCATCTAATACATGCCAACGCAAGAGAAAAACTCAATTCAAGTTGGGAGGAGGGGGAAGTGGGCGAAGGGAGGAGGGAGGGGGATAAGTGTGCTCCTACAGAATGGGCACACCCATGAGAGGACATGGCACGCCTCCTGGGTGCGGAACACTACAACAGGGACAAATGCAAACAGTGTAGCTTAATTGCTTATACCCTCACATTAATCTGAAATTTAAAAAAAAGGAAAGAAAGTGGTGAGGCACGGTGGCTCATGCCTATAATCCTAACACTCTGGGATACCAAGGCAGGTAGACTGCTTAAGCTAACAAGTTCGACACCAGCCTGAGCAAGAGCAAGACTCATTTCTAAATAAAACCAGCCTGACATTGTGGCAGGCACCTATAGTTCCAGCTACTTGGGAGGCTTAGGCAAGAGGATGGCTTGAGCCTAAGAGTTGGAGGTTGCTGTCAGCTATCATGCTATAGGATGCTACATGCTACAGGGTGACAAAGTGAGACTCTGTCTCAAAAAAAAAGAAAGTTCACACAGTCACACTCAAAAGCCACTGGGGCAGTGCCCTAGAGGCAGGTGGCTGTGCCTCTGGCAGTAGTCACATAAACAGCAAGCCTTTGTCATCTCTCCAGCATCCCAAGGGGGCACCCATCACCTGCAGCTTCCCCCTGCCTTGTGCTCACAGGACAGGAAACAGAAAAGCAGGTCCTCCCCTCTGTGTGCCGCTCCCTGCAGACCCACCACTTGGTTTGCCGGGTACACAGCACCCTACACAAAGGCCTTGCAGCCCTAGCCACTGCCCCTGGGTTCTGGGCAGTCCCCCAGCCAGCCCACTGCAAGCGCCCCAAAGGCATGTCTGCTATTTCCTCACCCTCACCCCCCTGCGCCCGGACCCGTGACCGGCACTGGGTGGGTATTCATTAACTGTTGCATTTAAACTGAGGGGAAAGCAACAGCTCTAAATATTCCAAAAGCACAACACATACTACTGAACATGAGCAGTGGTACCATATTCAGAAAGCTCCAAGCCAGGAGAGAAAAAGCACAGAAATCACTCCCCAGCCCCACCATCCAGAAGCTCTGTAAGCAGACTGTGTCCTGAGAAGGACTGGATCCCCTCCCACTCCCTCCCCAGCCTCTCGGCCCATCACCCCGCAGAGAGGAGGCTCCATTTCTCTGTATGCTTGAGTGCCTTCCCACAGCCCTGGGCCCAGAAAATCCACAATAGCCAGGATCAGCCTGGCCACATCATGGATGGACACTACGTCCTGCTGTCCACCTGCATAGACACAGTCACTGTCGCCAAAAGAGCAACTCAGAGCCATGCTGCCTAGAGTGTTTCTGTGTTCTTACTAAGAATAACTATCTGCAGGTAAGAAAGACTACTGGATTTGCTTACAAAGCAATGCAAAAAAATCACAAGGAAATCTAGACAAGAGCTGGAAGGAAGGAACACTGGCAGTGTTTTCTCCTCTAGCAGATGAAGAAACAGAGGCCAAGGGTGATGAGCAGTGGTCACCTACCAGCATACCATGTGATTTGCTGATTTGTTTTATTTACCATCTCTCTTGCATCTCTCCTGGCTGTTTTACTCACTATTGTTTCTCCAGTGCTTAAAAAAGTCTAGCACATAGCAGGTGCTCAATACCAAAGTGTTACATGAACAGATAAATGAATAACACAGCGAATGACTCAGGCTCAGGAGCAATGTGCTTGGAGGCCATCACCTGCATCTCCACACACTGCCAGTTATTGGTTCCAGAAGGACAATCCAGGAACTCAATCTAAAAAAGTGAAGCACACGCCCTACAAAGAAAAATGCTGCCGAATGATGGGTGTTGGGTTGAGCCAGTGTAGTTTTTACCTCCTGGGGTCCATCCTCGAGCAGCTGAGCCTTTGTAAAATGATTGGAAACCATTAAAACACTACTGACACCTAGACCCTTCAATCAATAATGACTGATCAACAGGCCCAAACTACACTTTGGAATACATTCATACAGCTGGGAAAGCCAAAGAGCTGACCCCTCTCTCCATATGAGGGATTTTTAGCCCCGGTGACACATGCAATAGAATTTGAACAATCCCCTTTTGTAGGGGAACAAATGAAAAGTGGTAAAGCCCTCTTGAGGAGCCCCAGTTTTCTCCCTACATGCCCAAGAAGGCGGAAGCAAAGCACAGTCTTTGGTCCATAGGGGGCAAAACTCTTTGACCCCTTGCAGACTTCTCCTGCTTTGGCAAACTCTGTCCCCAGATAAACACTGCCCAGAACAATGAAATTTAAACTGTTTAGACTTTGTAGAACTACATATGTTAATTTTATGGAGCTGGAGTGTTCTGCTTTAGAGACCAGGCAGGAAAAGGAACTTTTTTTTTTTTTAAATGAGAGAAATGGCTCTCCAAGAAAGTGAGGGAAGAAAAGAGGCTTAAAGATACCAGAGCCCTGAGACACAAAGAAACCTCAGGGCTGGGGGGCCCCTCCTTTCCCCTTCCCGCTCCTGGCGGATTAGCTCTGGTCTTACTCAGGGCTGTCTCTGCCACAGAACGGTACATGTGGTACATGCGGCAACAGCAGCAGTGAGCGCAGACCTGCCACTTCAGGGCCTCAGAGACCACAGCACTGGAGACGGCTCACCAAGAGACAGAGGCACCCGATCAGGAAGACAAAATTATGTTTTCAAAAGTCAGGGCTGATGGCAGACCTGACAGGGAGTCTGTCTGAGCACTTGTCATGGGTGGGTCAAGGGGCACTCCCCCACCAGTCAGGGGTCTCTTTCCAGGCCTGGTGCAGGGCAGACTATCAGAAGAATTGATGTGGGGCGTACAGGCTTTGATCTAAGTCCTCCCTTGCTGCTGACACAAGGCCAGGTCTTTACCCAAAGGGCTGTTCATAAACTAATGTTACAAGCAAAGTTCAAAATCTCAGGATGCTCCAGAGCTTCCCAGCCCTCACTTAACCCCTTCTTCACCTAAAAAAGAACCCAGGGGAAGAAGATTCTGCACATTGGATGAACAAGAGAACTAAGAGGCTGCAGGGGAGGATGTCATATCAGAGAGGAAATACTAGTTGAAGGGGGTAGATCTGGAATCCAGAGTTCTTAGTTGCTGAAGGAAGCAGGCTTTCAGGAAAGGTCCGAAAATGGAAAGAGACTGAGGACAGTGTCCTAAATATCTTCCCACAAACCAAACGGTCTAATGAAACTCAACTAAATACAAGTCAGTCACAATTTTCTGCAAAAGCACAGTCCCCAAGGTACACATAAGTGGCATTCAAAAGTTCACTATGATTCAACTATTTGGAACTCTGAGAGCATTTTTCATAGGATACAGGTGATACCTATTAGAAAAGTAGGTTAAGAAGAGCTCAGGCCAGCCTGACACCACCATAGCCTATGACTTTTTGGCAACAAGGCCCATGCTTTATTCTTCTTTGATTTCCTAGTGCTCTGCAGAGACCCTAACATAGAGCAAGCACCCCCAGATCTGCAGAGTCAGAGAAAGGCTTTTGCAGGGCTCAGGCATGACTGCACATTGAACTTCCTTGTGTGTTCCTCGAGAATGCACATGCTGACATCCTCAGTTTTCAGAGGTTCTCAGAGAATGACACAGAACTCCCCCACTTAGTACTCTACTATCCCGAGGAAAATGGGAACCCTGGAAACGGAGCTGAAAGGTGGGATCTGGGTTTGCATTTCAGGCAGGTTCCCCAGCCCGGGAGTTTCACTGGCCCAAGCACCCACGGAATGTGCAAGAAGCCTGGCCAAGGGGACTCCCGCGACAGCCACCTGGAAGCCTTGGCAGCCTATACGTCCTCACCTTTGTCTCAGCAAGGAGAAGGGAAAGCTCGTTCCAAAACCTGACCTCTGATCTCTGAACTTCCTAAATATTTGTCCCCTGCCCTTCCTCCTGCTGCCTCCTTCTGTAACCCCCTCTTCTCTGGGCAGCAGAGGAGATGGATTCATCTGTCCGGCACCCCCATAACTGCTCGCAAACTGCTCGTGTGGTCCCTATGCACGAGGATCGCAGCACACCCTGCATGTTGCGTGCTGCCTCAGCTTCCTACTACATTTTGCCAATTGATAGAATTTCTAGCAGAAACCCTGTGCTCCACAGGGTTTGAGAAATGATTCCTACACAGCTCTGTATAGGTACTATCCCTGTATAAGACTGACCCTGGGTGGCCTCAGAGCTCAGGGTGATAAGGCCAAAGGGGAAAACCAGGACCTGGCCTCACAATTCAGCTACAAAGGGGCCTTAGGAGGCTGAAGAATCAAGAACAGTCACATAACTACAAACAATGATTTCTGAATAAATGGTCTTTTTTGTGGGAAGTGTTTTAAAAAATGTGCTTATGCTCTGAACTTCAAAGACTTGAGTGAATTTCTCTGACAAAGGATAATCTGCTGAGTAACCTCCTAGCTGTCCTGCTAAGGAAAGAGCCAGGTAATTCTCTGCCCAAAGCAACCTAAAACACAAAATCCCTAAACATTTACAGCAGCTTTAGTCATAATCACCAAAACCCAGAAACAAGCCACATGTCCTTCAGTGAGTGAACACATAAACCAAGTGAGATGGCCATCCCATAGATACTCTTCAGCAATGAAATGGAATGGACTATTGATAAACGCAATAACCAGAAGGATTTCAAGGGCATTATGCAGAGTGAGAAGTCAGTCTCAAAAGGAGACCAAATGAGTCTATTGATACGGCATTCTGGAAAAATCAAAAGTATAGGGAAAGAGGACATATCAGTGGTCTCTAGGGCTCAGGGGTAAGGAGAACACATGACCACAAAAGGGCAGCCCTTTGGGTTTCTGGAATTGGTCTGGGTCCAGTTAGTGGTACTAGTTATAAGAACCTATTCATGTGTTAAAACTCATAGGACTATACACCAAAAATAAAAGTGAATTTTACTGTATATACATTTCTTTCAGGGTCACCAATTCTTTGATATTCTTCTCTTCTAACAATGATGTCTAATTCGCCTTCCCTGAATGAGGACCAGCCTTGGTGACTCACTTCTAATGAGCAGAGCACAGTGAGAACAACATTTAGAAAAGGTGATGAGGCACGTGCCCTCTCTCTCTGGAGCCCGGAGCTCTCATGTCAGAAGTCCAGCTACCCAGAGGCCACCATACTAGAGAGATCTGTGGAAAGACCAGTAAGAGACAAAGGGAGAGGCTCAAGGGGCGCCCAGCTCTTTGCATCTTCCCAGCCCGGGCACCAGACATAGAATTGAAGAAGTCTCTGAGATGACCCTGAGCCAGAACCACTCACTAAGCTGCTCCCACACTTCTGGTCCAAGGAAACCATGAGAGATAATAAAAACAATTGTTTGAAGCCACCATGTTTGGGGAAATTTATTCACAGCCATAGATAACTAACAGAGGTAGCCACATATCTTGAGCAATCCCCATGTGACTGATACTTTCTCAGATATTATCTCATTTTTCATTCATTCAACAAACATTTATTGAGCACTTTCTATATGCCAAAAACTACACGTGGAGTGGAAAGAGAAGCAGGCAGACTCCAAGAGGCAGCAGAATCGACAGAATCTGGGGGCTACCAGGTAGGGGCAAGAGTCAGGGAGAGGTTCTCTGTTGGTAAAACTTGCTGAGACAAGCGCAGGTCTTTGGGGAGATGAGGAGATTGGATCTAGACACAGTGCACGCCCCACATCTGTGTGACATCCCAGGGAAGCTGCCCTGGGGCAGCTGGACACAGGCCTTAGGGCCTAGAGAGCGAGCTGGGCCAGGAATATAAACTATGGCATCATCAGAAAGGCCTGGAAGCCAACCAGGGAGAGGAGGGTGACTGTAAGAAGGTGTCTCAGAAACCTGAGGCATGCCAACATTCAAAGCCAGGAGGGAGCAGGGATGGAGGGGGCAGCCTCAGAACAAACAGCAAGCATCCTCCAGAAAGAGCATCCAGAAACAGCTCTGAATAAGACAGGGATGGAAAAGTGTCTTCTAGACTTAAAAAACAAGCCCCTTAGCAAAGCAGTGTCACTGCAGTGGTAGGGACCAGCGCCAGAATAGACAGGAGGGAGAGCACAGTAAAACAGTGGGGCTTAGACACGCTGGGGTGGGGGGCAGTGATGGGCAGAAGAAAGAGGGCTGGACCTGGCCTCAGGGAGGAGGATTTTCTGAATGGGATGAAAGAGGCATTAGCCCATCTAAATGCTACAGATAAGACCCCAGCAGGAAGGGGCAGTGTGGCCAGGAGGACAGGGCATATGGGAGCAGGTAGACAGGCAGGCGGGGGGCAGGGCCATATCTAAGGGGTCTGCTTCCTCTCTACAGTCAACAATCCAGGACCCCATGCTGAGACCAGGCACTCAGGGTGGAGAGTGGAGGTCTCAAGGCACAGTCATGGAGAAGGTTTCTAATGCCAGGATACAGCCTGTGATCCATCACAGCCCTTGAGGGAGGTAATATCCTGAGGTTTCAGGAGAAGGGCCACAGAATACACAGGCTGGACTGGAGCAGGAACCTGCCATCACTCAGCTGACCCTTGGTTTCATGTATTTCTGTTACTCTACTGCACCAGGGTCCAATACAAAGTAGAAACCCCATAAACATTTGTTAAGGGGAGCAAGGAGTGGAAGTTGCTGGAAAGGGTCACTGCCTAAGCTGCCAAGCTGCCACTGGCTAACACCTGAATAATCAGCTCACCAGGAATTAGCAGTGGCTGGGACTGAACATCAGCGTCTCTGCCCTCCCCGCCCAGGCCCATCCTGCAGATCATCCGGACAGCCTTCCTTTCTCCTCCCATGATGTCTTTGGCAGTGGACTTTCAGTAACTGCCTGCCCGCCTCCTTTCTCCCATTCTCTTTCACTCACCTTTTCTTTGTAATCATTTTCTGTCCATCTTTTTGTCCTTCTCTCCTCTTCCCTTCCCTTTCCATCACATTTCTATTACATGGTACAGAAGTGACTTTGGATTCAGCTTTGTGCTAGCTGACCACAGCCCCAGCTTCCTGGCCCAGCCCCTCCTGGGAGCCCATCTTCACCTGCCCAGAGCTGTGGAGCCTGATTCCCGACCCTCCCTTTCATCTCCTCCAGGTCCTGCAGTCCACGTGGATTTCTCCAAAGCCTGACATTTCCTGGCCCTGCTTGCCTACATTGCACTTGGACATGAGTCATATGCTCCCTCCAGTTGTTACCTCACTTTTCATTCTCTTTATGACTTATTTCTCCAATCATTATAATCATAGAGAAGAAATTTTCATGTTCTTGGGATCAGTGGCATGACAGAAGTAAAGCTCCCCACTCACAAGCTCTACTGCCCAGGGAAATAGGGGAGTAAAAATAATCACCACTGGTTCCATTTAACGTCATATAAACTCAACATAAATATTCCGCTGGTTGCATCCACTCTACAACTTCTCTGGGTGTCAACATACATTCTTCGGGCTTATCTCCAACAGACTGAAATAAAATGCCCTCATCAGAGGGAGCTGGGGCTCAAACAACGGAAGCTGTGTGCTGAGTTCACCATTCCACCCTGCAGGAGCTGTTGGCACGCATGTGTCATGAACAACCTGATTTTAGTTTTCTCGTCTTTGAGATGGAGGCCCACATGCCGCCATCTCGCCCCCTTTAGGGGTTGTGTGAGGATCAGGCAGGCTAACCTATGTCCCAGTGCCTTGTAAACTGCACAGACATGCTGTGGTTCTATTACTGGCATATTCAGTAATGAATCACTGTCCACAAAAATGTACCCAGTTCTGGGAACAAAAAACCACTTATATCCTTGACTATTGTTCTGGGCAGGACTGCCCAAGAGCTCTCCTCGCCCTGCTCCCAGACATATGGTGCTGTTGAGCTTTGATGGAAGAGTCCTGGAAAGACTGGTTAACCTCTCCCACCTCTGGTGCTGGCATTCAGGTACTGCCAGGTCCCAATGATTGATGGCAGCTGCCATCAGGAGCCAGCCTGAGCACTTCTGCAGCCTGAAGCCATGATCTGATACGGGAAGGAGTAATAGATCCCTGTAAGGTAAGTGCCGTCCCTGAAATAAAATCCCAACCAGCGCCTCCTCAGTTGCCAAAAGGCAGAATTTCCACGTGTGGGAAGAAGCCCAGCTGGAGTCTGTGGCCACCACTCTTATCTCCCCAGATCCACCTTTCTCTTAGTATTTCCCACTAATCCCACTGCAGCAGCCCCCTCAGTTACACTGGCCTCAGGGACCTGCCCCTCACTCAAGCTCACAAGGCTCTTCTGCCTCCTCATGGCTCAGACACCAGCAGGAACATGAAACAGGGCTCAGGAATGAGGCAAGTGAGGAGCACCTACTCCTGAAAGGGAGCTTCTCCCCTTCTTGGACCACAGGCCTCAAGGCTGGGCTGGGTCTCCCTCTGTCAGGGGAGACCTCACTACCCCACAGAGGACAGTCCCCAGGCTGCCCACACCTATCCAGGA
Organism: Galago senegalensis; assembly: GCA_963575145.1. Classification (NCBI taxonomy): domain Eukaryota; kingdom Metazoa; phylum Chordata; class Mammalia; order Primates; family Galagidae; genus Galago; species Galago senegalensis. Next base: position 537 of record CAUYTI010061522.1, on the reverse strand, counting down.
CAGTGAGCCTTCTTCTGCCAACTCAAGGCTTCCTTACAAGCTTATACCTTCCTGTCTTAGGACTTAGAAGAGACCCAGGGTGGAGAAGGCCAAAAACAAGGTTTGACACCTTGAAGAGTTGGTTCTACCACAATCACCTATTGGGGGGAATAATATACAAATCATGTCACCAGATTAGGGATCTGACAAAGATCTGATTACATAAGCTTTAAGGTTAAGAAGATACCCCACAAACTCTTTTCTGTTGCTGCAATCGTGTCTATAGACCTATGCTGTACTTTCCTCCCTTAACATTCTTTCAAATATTAAAAAAGTATTTATTAGGACTTATGTATGAGGCCCTGTCCTAGGAACTCTGTTTTTTTTTTTTTTTTTTGAAACAGAGCCTCAAGCTGTTCCCCCTGGGTAGAGTGCCGTGGCATTACAGCTCACAGCAACCTCCAACTCCTGGGCTCAAGCGAGTCTCTTGTCTCCGCCTCCCAAGTAGCTGGGACCACAGGCGCCCGCCACAACGCCCGGCTATTTTTTGGTTGCAGC
>CAUYTI010061521.1:0-14476 GCA_963575145.1 Galago senegalensis | reverse complement strand
GGGTAGAGTGCCATGGCATTACAGCTCACAGCAACCTCCAACTCCTGGGCTCAAGCGAGTCTCTTGCCTCTGCCTCCCAAGTAGCTGGGACCACAGGCGCCCGCCACAACGCCCAGCTATTTTTTGGTTGCAGCCGTCATTGTTGTTTGGCGTGTCCGGGCTGGGGATTCGAACCTGCCACCTTAGGTGTACGTGGCTGGCGCCTTAGCTGGTTGAGCTATAGGCGCCGAGCCCACTCTCAGACCTTATCCTCTATCTACTTTTCTTTCCAGCTGGCCATCTCTCCTTCAGCTCTCCTTCCCTAATTCATCCTTTTCTGCAACCTGACCCTCATCAGCCCCTTTGCCCAAAGCCTCACCAATGGCAAGTTTCTGTGTTCCCACGAGTCTCCCAATGACACCTTTACCTTCAAATTAAGTTTTCAGTTGTTGGCTGGCCTGGATCCCTGAAAAGTGATAGTTGCCACCCTACCATCCAACTCCTCCTCTAGAATTAGCTCCTGGCCTCAGACAAATAATGTTAGTCCCCTTCACATTCTTTTTTTTTTTTTTTTGAGAGAGAGAGTCTTTTTTGTCACCCTCAATAAAGTGCCCTGGTGTCATAGCTCACAGCAACCTCAAACTCTTGGGCTCAAGCAATTCTCTTGGCTTAGCCTCCTGAGTAGCTGAGAATACAAGTGCCTACCACAATGCCCAGCTATTTTTAGAGATGGGGTCTTATTCTCACTCAGGCTGGTCTCAAACCCATGAGCTCAGGCAATCCACTGCCTTGGCCTCCCAGAGTGCTAGGATTCCAGGTGTGAGCCATCCCACCCACCCCTTCTTCACATTCTTTGTCTACCTTTTCCCACATCCCTGTCCTTAGGACCAGGTTACACATACCCTCCACCACCTAATAACCCCTGCTCACCAGCCCCTCAGCTCCCGGCCCCAGGGAGGTGACAGCAAGGTCTGTGCCACTGGGATCAAAGGCGTTGATCTCGATGCCCCAGTTGCTCTGTGGCTGGCGGAACCAACTGTGTAGCACTTGCTTGAAGTCGATGCTCTGCCAGTGGCCAGAGCGAGAGTGCAGCTCAATCTTCAGTGAGCGGATACGGATGTGACGCCGGCTTCCGCCCCCTCCCCCTGCAGTCCCTTCCCCAGTTAGGGGTTTTAGTCGCAAAATCTGTAGGTAGACTGTGGCTGGACGGGGCACAGGCCTCAGGTACACCCACAGTTGAGCCTTCAGTACCTTTGTGAACATCACCTTGGGGCTGAAGTGGAAATGGCAGCATAGAGGACTGCCATCTGTCTGTACGGCTGGATCCGCTGATAAGAGAGAAGGGGGCACAGCATCAACAAATGGTACTCAGTAGTATCAGCAATTTGGACTCCTCTGCCTGAGTTTTCTAATTCTCTACCCTTCTCCCATGCCTGTCTTACTGACTACTGTGTCTCTGGTACCCAAAACAGTGTCTCCTCTCCTGTTAGGATAAAGGCTTTGTCAGGCCTTGCTGATCTGCACCCATTCCCTAATCCATTTACCTTAATGCAAAGGTTCCCCTCCATCAGGTAACCTGCAAAGATAGTTACCAGAGAATTCTCCCTTCACCAGCAACCTTTCCTTCCTCCAACTTTTCCCAGCATGTAGGAACCCAACTTTTTATGAATCTTTGATGAGCATCATAAAAGCCATACCTATTATCACACCTGCTGTCCTAGGTCACTCATTTCTGCTCTGATATGTATAATAGTCAGATGAAACTTGGCAGTCCTTCCCCCTCCACACACACACAAAAAATACAGCCTCAGAGGGGATAACCCAAGGTTCAAACTGGGAACACGAGCTAAATTTATCCCATTAAATAAACCAGAATTCAGATCTATGCTTCCTCCTAGGAAGGGTATATACGCACCAGAATGGAACTACCCATGCATTCCTGTACATCTGTCTTCCAATTCCCTCCCTCTTAAGGACAAGTTTCCTCAGCTGCTTACTCTTTACCATTTTTACCATCAACCATTATTGCCACAGCTCTTTTTTTTTTTTTTTTTTTTTGGCTGGGGCCAGGCTTGAACGTGCCAGACCCAGTATATTGGGCTGGTGCCCTACTCCTTGAGCCATAGGCGCTGCCCCTATTGCCCCCCTCTTGAGGAAGGGAAAAGGTACCTTCCTATGTCCTCCTATTTGCCCAAAGCATCAGAAATAACACACCAGATCAACTGTAATGAGTCTTCTTTTCTCCTCTAAAGATTCCTTTGGTTTCTTAGTCCAGTGCCAGTAAGTCTTTACAAAAAGCACAACACCCCAACTTTATGTTTTGACTCCTTGCTCTGGACCATAAATTGACCCTTCTTGGGTCTAAAAGATGATGCTCAATAAGTAACTATGTCTGCTTCCATTCCAGCTCATCCCAGTTCCCCTTCCAAATCTTAGAAATATCCATTCTCACTCTAGATAGAAAGAACATGAGTGAGCTTTCAGAGCTATATAAATATGGTCAGGAAATATCATGCCTAGGTCTTGAGTTCTGCATAATCATAAAGGACTTAGGATGTTGTCTCTCATCAGCTACTTGCCCTACTCCACCCCAGGAAGAGGACCCTTCAGGTGAGATGGTGAAGAAAGTGCTTAATGATCTGCATATATTCAGGACGTGATACACAAAGTCTTTCTGCAATTTCTTTTTCCTTGATTCTTTTCTTTGAGATCCCAGGGCTCTGGTAGTTCTTCCAGTTACCCTACTAGCTAGAGCTTCAGTGATGATGCAGTAGAGTAAGGTTTTGGAAACTGAAGGTTCAGAAGTTAGGATAACCTGGGGTAGGGAAGCTACTGATAAGATGGGGAGTGACAAGCAATATTCCAAATGTCATACTATGCTTAATTCCAGCATAGGAATTGTCTGTTTTCTTTCCTTTAGGTACTAATCTCCATGGGACACTGTTAATACAGTGTTATTTTGCTCACCATTGTGGCCTTAGTACCATAGTACCAATAAATACATGTTGAATGAACTCCCAATCTTAAATCATACAGGCAAGTGCCTAAAGTTCTTCCTGGAATCTAAGCTGTTCTTTGGCTACAATTAAAGCAAGTGTAATCACTGTTCTTTGGCTACATTTGAAGCAAGAGCAATCACTCTTTGTTAACCAGTATCTCACCTTACCCGCCAAATTTCTCAGTGTGATAGAGGTAATGATTCTTGCTTCACAGAAGTGCTGAACATTAAATGATATGAAAACAGTAGCTTCTCAATAAATTTTTGTTGGTTTGCTAAGCTCTAAACCTACCCCCTACCTAAGATGACCCAGGGTTTGAAGGTAACAGATTAAGCACCAGGGCCCCAGCTAAGTCTTTGATTCTTAAGATCCCCCATCCCCACCTCAGGAAATCACCATGCATTTGCAACAGTGGACATCACAGTGGTTATGGGGACAGTCAGTACTTCAAGGGGACAGGACATAGGGAGAAAGAAGGGAAAGCAGATGAGCCAGGAGAGAGACTGGAGATGGTGAGGGAGGTAACAGAGACTGTTAGAGAGGAAGGCATGTTAGAAGAGGAGATAAGCAGAGAAATGGAGCCTAAAGTAGAAGGAGAGAGGGGGAGATGATGCTAAGAGGACATGAAGTAAGTTTGGGAGTTGGAGAACACTAGGGAAGAGGATAGAGAGGAGTGAATGAGGGGTTAGGAATCTAAAGGTGGGAGGAAGATAAACCTAGTAAGATAAAGAAGAGAAAGGATAGAAAGGGTACAGAGTGAGGAACAAAGGAGAAACAGGTAGAGCCACAGAGGGGACCAGGGCTTTGAGAGAATCCCCAACACACACATAAGCCCAGCTCTGGTGGGGAGGGGAAGGGGCCACATCTGTGTTGGATTGATTGGGTTGGCGGCAGGCAGCAGGTCAGGTTTAGTAGGCGGCGCTGATGGGGGAGAGAGGTCATTGCACTATTTTCAGCAAAAGCCCAACCCCCTCCCTGCACACTACCTCCCCTTCCCCCTCCCCATCCCCCCAACACACACACTCCCTACCCAGGCTAGAAGGCCTAGGGGCAGGAGGTTGGGCTGAGAGGGCAGGGGCCTCTTAGTATGGGGAGGAGAGAGAAACTCAGGGGCTGGGCTTGGCTCCCAGAAGGGCAGGGGGCTGGGTTCCCAGGATGAAGCCTGGGTAGGAGAGCCTGAAAGGGTAGAGGGAACTAGGGCAGGCATAGCAGCCTTGGAGAGGTGGGGGCTGGGGTCCAGGGTTGAGGGCTGGGGGAAGGGAGGAAGGGGGAGGGGAACGGAGGCCATCTCTACTGACAAACACCTCCCCCGATTAGCAGAGCACAAGTCTCTTATTAAAGTGGGTCCCTGGGGATTAGACTATAAAAGTCTCTTTTTCCTCTTTTCCCCCCCTCTCCCTCCCCTCCCCTCCACTCCCCCTCCCTCTCTTAAGAGCTCTGCTAAGCTCTTAAAGGGGACGTACAATACCTGGCTGGAGACCCAGTTCCCTAGTCATACAAGTCCAGGGGGTAAGGGATGGAAGTTGGGATGGGACTCCACATGCTGGTGTGTCCTCCACCCCAGGGCCTAACATGCACTGCCCAATCCATGCTTGCAGGATCTGTTCACTTCCTGCAGGTCCCATTACCAGGCTCAGGCCTCTTGGCTAAGGGATGCTAGGGACAGTGGGGTGCAAGAGGAAGTCCACAGCCCCATCACCCATCCTGGAAATCCTCATACACACTATACCGCATAGATGAGACTATCTTTCTCCTCTGTACCCTTCATCTTTGAACAAACTCTTTCTTTTTTTTTTTTTTGAGACAGAGCCTCAAGCTGTCCCCCTGGGTAGAGTGCCATGGCATTACAGCTCACAGCAACCTCCAACTCCTGGGCTCAAGCGAGTCTCTTGCTTCTGCCTCCCAAGTAGCTGGGACCACAGGCGCCCGCCACAACGCCGGCTATTTTTTGGTTGCAGCCGTCATTGTTGTTTGGCGGGTCCGGGCTGGGGATTCAAACCCGCCACCTTAGGTGTACGTGGCTGGCGCCTTAGCTGGTTGAGCTATAGGCGCCGAGCCTGAACAAACTCTTGAACAGAATTCCTTTACAACTCTGTTTCCTAACCATCCCTCCTTGCCCCAAGCTGCCCTCAGTCAGTCCCTCAAGCTGACTCTAGCTTTCATAAGCAGAAGTCTTAAGGACAGAAGGGAGACTGAGAAACACAAGACCAAATTCCCATGCCATCACCCCTACTCCCCATTAGTTTCCTGATTCTTTGAGGTTTCTTTAAAGCCCTAACCCAGTACTGTGGAGCTGAGGTCTGCAGAAACATGTGTGGCAATATGAGGCACTCAGCCTCCCAGATGCACCAGACACACACCTAGGTTCCTGTGCCTCTCCCAGGGGGGTGGGCCACTAGGACTCCCCTCAGCCTCAGCTTTTTATGACCCATCTGCCAATAAACTAGTCTCCCCCCTCTTCTGTTCAGAGCCATAAAACCAACCAGTATATGTGTGTGTGTGTGTGTGTGTGTGTGTGTGTGGGTGGGTGGGTGGGGATCTTGCCAAGCCACTAAGGAATAAGAGAGTGCCTGCTTCCCTGGAGTTGAAGGAGGGGGGAACCTCAGTGGGGGAGGGGAAGACAGTCACCTGACCCCAGGAAGAGCTGGGGGTGGGGGGTGGGGGGAGCTAGTATTGGCCTGGATTTTCCAGGCCATAAAATTTCAAAGCAGCTCATGTCTATTAACATGTTCATCTTCCGTTTGGCCAGGGGGGCTCAAATGCCTGGGTCCTCCCCACTGTCCATCTATCTCTTTCTCCCTAGGCATTCCTCTAAGTTCAGTCCAGCTGTGATAGGGGAGGGTGAATAGGATGAAACACCCTGTTAGAGTAGAGTAGCCAAATAGGTGTCCTTATCTCCCAGCGCAATGAAGTTGAGTTCTCTGAGCCGGGTCAGTACCATGAAAGCATAGCTTTTCTGGCCCCTTAGGAAACCCAGAATGAGACGAGACTCAGAATGGAAAGAGTGCCAGCTGGGCTGCCAGGAGGGATATTAGGCTCTGGGATCCTATTCCTGAAAAAGGGAGAGGAGCACTCAGTTCTCTGCAGCCGGGTGGGCCAGAACACCGGGTGGGAAGTTGGTGCCAAGGCCATTGGGAGGCAGGTAGCGCTGCAGACCAGCTGGGACTGCGGGGGTCCGGGAGACTGTCGATTCTGTTCTCAGCCTCCCCATCGCTGCCCTTGAGGACAGAGTTTCTGTCCGGGCCCCTCCGCTGTGGGCCCGGCTTCCCCAGACTCTTCATGAGGGGCCTTTTCTTGCCCAAGGGAGTAGGAGGCCGTATCTCGAAACCCGCCCCTTTGCCTGCCCCCCCCCCGCCCCTGCCACAACCTCCGGGGAACCGGGCATGCACTCAACTCCTCAGCCCATCTCCATTGCTCAAAAAACTTCTATGGAGTAGCCCCCGCTGCTCAATCCATCAAGTTTTCTCAGAAAAGGCTCCCGAGCCGGGGCAGCCAGGAGCGCCCCGCTTGGGAACAGAGGCGCGGTTCCCGGAGTCGGAGCCGACACCCCACGGCTAGCACCCAGCAGCCCACTTACTCTCCTGGGCCATACTAATGACAGTTTCAGTGGTGGCGTGGTACTCGTCTTCCTCCAGGAAGTCCTCGGGCTGCAACGCGTCCCCCTGGAAGTCGTGCAGGTCCAAGATCTGCTGCAGCGGCGGCGCCTTGGGCAACAGCTGCTTCACCACCTCGCGGCTAATGTTGGGCGCCTCCTTGAGCCGCAGTTTGCTTAAGATCTGCGACTTGATGCTCTCCAGGCGCAGCTCTCGGCTGTGCTGCCGCCACACGCACACCGGGCAGCCGTCCGGCTCGGGCGCCGCGGACGGGGCTGGCCGGCTGGAGCGCTCCCCCCCGGCCCCCGCCGCCGCCGCCGCCGCCGCCGCCGCCGCGGGTCCCTCGGCCGCCTCCCCCCGGGGCCGCAGCTCCAGGGCGAGGAGCAGGAAGCCCAGCAGCAGCGGGGCCGCGAGCACCATGCTGGAGGGGAGGGGAGGGAGGACTGGGGGGCGGGGACGCCGGAGTCCCGCGGGGAGGGGTGGAGGGAGGAGGGAGGGAGGAGGAGGGGGTCCGGGCGGCGCGGGATTGGGGGCTGCCCGGCCGAGGGGGGGCCAGGGGGGCCGGGGGCGGCGGGCGCGCGGGCGGGGCGGGCGGGCGGCCGGGGCGGGCGGCTGGGGGGGCCCCGAGCCCGGGCCAGGCCCTTTATAGCCCCGGCCCCCGTGTCGTCAGCGGCCGCGATTGGCTGCGGAGCCAACAAAAGAGGCAGCGCTGTCATCCGAGGCGAGAGAGGGAGCCGGAGAGAACCGAGGAAAAGAGGGAGAGGGAGGGAGCGAGGGAGCAAGGGCCAGAGAGCGAGATGAAAAGGCAGAGATATGAGGGGGAGGGGAGAACGGAGAGAGAAAGTCAGAGTAGTGAGAGATCGGGAGATAAGAGGGAAGAGACAGATCCAAAGACAGAGACGGGAAGAGGCGGAGGAGAGAGAGAGACAAAGAAGAGTCAGCGGGGGTAAGACCCAGAAGGCAGAGACTTAGCCAGAAATGATGTGTCTGTGGGAGACACGGGGCCAGGGGAGGAAAAAGACCGGGACAACTAGTAGGAGAGTTACAGTGGAGAGCCCCGAAGGAGGAGAGAGAGGTACTGCCAGACACGGAAGATGCAGGTCCACAGAGCCAGCCCAGAGAGATCCGGGACTAGAGAGGAAGCCCGGTTAGAGGAACTGATGGGACATACCAGTACCCTGGGAAGGAGAGGGAGAGAAAGAATGAGGAGAGAGAGACAGGGGCAGAAACTGGAAGATACCAAGGGAGCCCTAAGGATGCAGGGGATCAGGAGGAACAGAAAGACTCCAGAAGGAAAGACCTACAGCCACAAAAGTCAACCTCCCAAGGGGGAGGAGATGAAGAACTTGAGCCCAGACCGGTCCCAGCTACCAGAGGCAGCCTAAAGGCATTTAAAGAAGCTATGGAGGGAAGCATCAGGCTAGCCTCATCAGAGGGATTAAGGAGAATTGGAAAGGAAGAGGCTGGGCATAATCTAAGAATGTGGAGAGGTGATGGGAAGAACTGAGACTGAAGGAAGACTTGGAGCTGGGAAGATTGTGAGCTTGAAATTGGTGCTCACCAATGCTAAGGGAGTCAGCAGGATGGGAAAGGCAGAATCAGGGAGCCATTGGGAGAGGAGGAGGAGGCAGGGCTGGAAGCCTTGGTGCTCAGACTGGAATCTGGACCCCTGGATTCCTACCTATATCTTTGGATCTACAGTCTTAGAAGTCTGAGAAGGGGTTGCAAGGGTGAGGTTGGGAGAAATGGCTGAGCTGGAGACAGCAAGTTGCAAGGGGAGAAATCCAGATATGGGACCATCTCTAGTCTTCAGGTGTGACCCTGGGCACAGCCAGACAGCAGAGTGAAAGAATGGCAAGGTGATAGAAAGTAAAATGCTTTAAATGTGCTTAACTTCTGGATTCTGCATACTTCTTCCTAAACCAGTTTCTCTAGTCTTATTTCTTGATCCCAAAGGCCTGGACCAATAGACAAATTGAAAATGTTTCATAAGATTGGGTCTTTTGGCTCGGCGCCTGTGGCTCAAGTGGCTAAGGCGCCAGCCATATACATCTAAGGTGGCGGGTTCGAATCCAGCCAGGGCCCGCCAAAACAACAACGATGGCTGCAACCAAAAAATGGCCGGGCGTTGTGGCGGGCGCCTGTGGTCCCAGCTACTTGGGAGGCAGAGGCAGGAGACTCGCTTGAGCCCAGGAGTGGGAGGTTGCTGTGAGCTGTGATGCCATGGCACTCTACCCAGGGGGATAGCTTGAGGCTCTGTCTAAAAAAAAAAAAAGATTGGGTCTTTTCATTTCCTGGTATACACAATATTGAATAAATGGATGAACTTCATTCTGGGGCTTATCAGACAGCATAAAGAGAGAGGCATTGCTTTCCTCCCTGGAATTAGAGTCCAATAAAATATCTTAAAGTTGGCTTGCCATAGGCATAAAAAGCAGCAGGCATATGGACAGAGTTCAGTTGGGGACCTGGAGTAGAAAGAGGGAAGGGAGTGTGGGTGCAGCTGTGAAGGGAGAAGGTTGGGTTGGGTGGAGGTTAGAATGACAAAGCTGGTGAGTTGTTTTTGTTTTTGTTCTTTGAGGCAATCTCACTATGGTGTCCTTGGTAGAGTGCCGTGGCATCACAGCTCACAGCAACCTCAAACTCTCGGGCTTCAGCGATTCTCTTGCCTCAGCCTGTCAAGGAGCTGGGACTACAGCCATCCGCCACAATGCCTGGCTATTTTTTGTTGCAGATATCATTGTTGTTTAGCTGGCCTGGGCCAGGTTGGAACCCGCCACTCTCCATGTATGTGGCCAATGCTGTAACCACTGTGCTACAGCTGCTGAGACAAGAAGAGGCAGAGGCAATCTTTTTCCATGGAGATCAGAAACTGAGACTGAACAGAATGGAACAAAAACTTAGACAGCTGGTTCCCTTCTTAGCTTTGGACCAAGACATGGGTATCTCAGCATTTCATCAGGTTCTTTATCTATAATGTAGGGATAGCAATTCCTACCCTCAACTGGTTGTGAGGATTTCGTAGTAATCCATCAGTGGTAGTGGCCTTTGTGGGCTTCTCCTTCTTCATGATTCTTTTCCTGATCTTCCAGTGACTGCCTTTACCACATGTTCTGGCATCTCCTGGTCTCCAAAATGTTTCTTTGGTGTCATTTCCGCAGCGAAATTACACACCGTGAGAGCAGAGTTAGTGCTCCCTTAGAGAAGGAAGAGTAGCTTTCATTTCCTCACCAAACAGGTTTCTAGTGTCAAGTGCAAAGAAAAATGAGACGCAAAGAAGAATAAGACTGGTTCTTTTCCTTGGGGAACATATAAACCGGACAAGACATTAGATGAACCTGCCAGCCAAAACGCCATGCAAGATGCCTCCTGATACCTTCCTCTTGAAGTTCCAAGGTACCTCAAAGATCCTATGTTAAACAGAAAACCCCTTCTTGCCCCTACAACATGCCCTATCCTGCAGTTTTTCCCTTTAGTCAATGATACTCAATCACCCAGCCTAAAAATTTGAATGGAGTGTTCCACTCTCATTCTCTTGATCATTTCTGAATCTTTTTTTTGGGGGGGGGGGTAGAGACAGAGTCTCATTTTATAGCCCTTGGTAGAGTGCTGTGGCATCACCCAGCTCACAGCAACCTCCAACTCCTAGGCTAAGGAGATTCTCTTGCCTTAGCCTCCTGAGTAGCTGGGACTACAGGCACCGGCCATAACACCTGGCTATTTTTTTGTTGCAGTTTGCCTGGGGCCTGGTTTGAACCTGCCACTCTCGATATGGGCCAGCGCCCTATCCACTGAGCCACAGGCGCTGCCCCATTTCTGAATCTTTGCATAACATAAGGTTATCTCTTCTTGCTAAAATAATTCCCCCACCTACCTCCACTCCCTCCCATCCTCCAATCTCTTGGCCAAATTTACTCTTTCCTCAGGTCTCAGCATAGATGAGAATGACATGCCATTCAGGAGTCCTTTCCTGACTTCCAACTCTAAAGTAGAGGCACCTCCCAAGTCATAGATATCTGCACCATTCTGTGAGGGGTGGAGGTTAACCACACAGCTTCTAGACTAACACCACGCTGACTGGGTTCAAGTTCCAGCTCTTTCTCTTTTCTGATTATGTAAACTTGGACAAGCGGTTAAACTTTACACTTGAGATTCATCATCTATAATAGGGGGATAACAATATCTTTCATAATTTAGGGCGGCACCTATGGCTCAAAGAAGTAGGGCACTGGCCCCATATACTGGAGGTGGCAGGTTCAAACCCAGCCCCACCAAAAATTGCAAACAAACAAACAAACAAACAAAAATCTTTCCTATTTTATAAGGTTCTGAGGATTAAATGCCTGACACACTGTTGTAATTACATTTTTTTTTTTTGCGACAGTCTCACTATGTGTGAGAGTTTTATTATGTTGCCCTCGGCAGAGTGCTGTTGCGTCACAGCTCACAGCAACCTCACATTCTAGGGCTTAAGCGATTCTCTTGCCTCAGCCTCTGGAGTAGCTGGGAATACAGACACCCACCACAACGCCTGGCTATTTTTTGGTTGTAGTTGTCATTGTTGTTTGGCAGACCTGTACCAGTTTCGAATCCACCAGCCCCCGTGTATGTGTGGCTGGCGCCCTAGCCCAGTCATTGCTATTATCCCAATTTATAACCCATACCCTGTAAGATCCATGAGAACAAGAACTTTTTCTGGGCTTTTGAATAAAGAATGAATGAGCACTGTCAAGTGAACCTGGTCAGCACTTGCAGAGGGAGAGAAAACTGTGTATTTGTACCTGCAAGGGCTTACTAGTGTCTGCCAAATACTGGGAAGTTAGAGTGAGGAACAATTTGGGAAACCACCTCCTGGTTTCCTTCCCGTTTTCCAGGAGGGTACTTAATCCAATAAATGGACAAGATTGCCATCTGGTGGTACAATGTGGAATGTCAGCTTCTTAGAGGTGGAACTAAAAGAAAACCCACCGTTTTAGTTTGAGGGGGAGGAGGGTATACTCTGCATATTTTCACTTTAGACCTCTAGTCCCAGAAGTTCTTCTTCTTTTTTCCTCTCATTTTCGCTAGTGATTAGATACAGTATCAGAAGTTCTACAACATAACACATTAAGCCTTATACTTTCTCCAACCCTTCCTAGATCTTGCTTCTTTCCTTGAGTTTCCTCAGGCTTGGTCCTATTTGGTTCCCCTGAGTTGCAGAACTAACCCCTAGGAGGTTTCTTTTAGGAGTTTTAGAATTTCAGCTGCCCCAGACCCAGTTCTGACCAGGAGACCCTGGTGGCTTTACAGAGGAGTTGGAAGAGACCTGGACATTTACCTCTTTCCTTATCTTGGTACATGCTAACCAAGGTTTGCACCCTGCCCATTGTCCTGGGTCTCCCTGGCAACTGGTCTTTCTGCCAAAGGGTGCCCCTCTCCCAGAGTTACCCAGGCAACCTTCATGCCCACCTCTTTCAAGGTCCTGAGTGGTTCATAGCAAATGTGGGTCAGGGCCTAAGGGAGGCATTTAGGTTTGAAGGGTGTGAGCTGCCCAGAGAGAAGGAGGCACTGTCCCAGGGGAGGTTTCAGGACCTACTGGAAGGAGAAGGGTGCTTGTATAGACTTGGGTCTGTTCCATACTCAAGAAGAGCTGCAGCCCCTTGGAGCCTGAGATGCCTGGGCCATTCCCAAAGATGCTGCCAGAACCTGGGAACAAACCACTGTAAAGAAGGAGGGACCCCTGCTATCCTGCACCTCCAGCTTGCAGGGCCCTCCCCCCCAAAAAACTGACTGGTCCATCAGAGTTGGGCTGCATAGGGAGCAGGTATCTTCTCTTTTTAGGAAAGATCCCAAATCCTATCTCCTCTTCCTCTTTTCCCCTAAAGTTCCAATTTCTTTTTCTTTTTTTCTTTTTTTTTTTTTTTAATTGAGTGTTAACTATGTACATTGATACTCTTCTGGGGTACAGTGTGGGGTTTTCACATGCCCAATTTCTTTTTCTACGTGAATTAAGCATTTTATTTATTATCAAGGAATCCTCTCTAAAAACTCAGGCCTGAGGCCAGGTACAGTGGTTCACGCCTGTAATCCTAGCACTCTGGGAGGCCAAGGTGGGTGGATTCCCTGAGCTCACAGGTTCCTGAGCCAAAGCCAGACCTCATTTCTAAAAATAGCTGGGTGTTGTGGCCGGCCCCTGTAGTCCCAGCTACTTTGGAGGCTGAGGCAAGAGAATCACTGACGCCCAAGAGTTTGAGGTTGCTGTGAGCTGTGACACTGTGGCACTGTACCGAGGGTGACAGAGTGAGACTCTCATACATAGTGAGATTCTGTCTCAAAAAAACCCCTCAGGCCTGTATTTAATGTTGGTGCCCTGGTAGTTTTCAGAACATTATTGGACACAACCATTCCTCCAAGTATGATTGAAAAATTTGGGAAACTGGGTGGCACCTGTGGCTCAGTGAGTAGGGCGCCAGCCCCATATACTGAGGATGGCAGGTTCAAATCTGGCCCCAGCCAAATTGCAACAAAAAATAGCTGGGTGTTGTGGTGGGTACCTTTGGTTCCAGCTACTTGGGAGGCTGAGGCAGGAAATGGAGGCTGCTGTGACACCACGGTACTGTACCGATAGTGATAAAGTGAGACTCTGTCTCTACAAAAAAAAAAAAAATTGGGGAAACCACTGCAGGATACTGCATAAGACTTCACCCATGATCATTTCAAACTTGGTATCTTCTTATCTTTCCATCACCAATCTGAATGAACTCAGCTTCCTCAATACTTAAACAATAATTTTGAAAAGTTTGCCCAATAACTGGCATTCTTCAGGTTTTTTTTCTTTTTTGAGACAGAGTCTTACTTCATCACCCTTGGTAGAGTGCTGTGGCATCATAGCTCACAGCAGTGTCAAACTCTTAGGCTCAAACAATTCTCTTGCCTCAGCCTCCCAAGTAGCTGGGACTACAAGAACCTGTCACAATGCCGGGCTACTTTTTAAAGACTGGGGTCTCGCTCTTGCTCAGGCTGGTCTTGAACCTGTGAACTCAGGCAATCCACCTGCCTCCGCATCCCAGAGTGCTAGGATTACAGGTGTGAGCCACTGCATCTGGCCCCTCTTCATATTTTTAATAGCAAAGAATGTTATTTGTACAAGTCAGAATCTGATATCAGTTAAATGGTGACAGCTTTACCAATAAACAAGAATATGCTCGTCCATGTATAGGAAGGGAGACTGCCACAGTTGACAGGTCCCAAAGATACATAAATTTTCTACCTGGGAGTCAGTCAGTGGATTCAGTCTTTGGCACTTCAAGGCCTTCTGAGGAGGCCTGTTGAGATGTATCGGAAGTTAACTGCTCCTTTCCTGTCCCTCTAGCACAGTAGTTCTCAACCTGTGGGTCGCGTCCCCTTTTTAACAATGAAAATACATTGCGGCATTAGGAAGGTTGAGAACTACTGCATCTAGCATATGTATTTGGAGCTATGGAAAAGCTATTCTGGGCTGGAGGTGGTTATGTTAGTGGATTGGACCCTTCCCAGGCCTCTGCCCACAAACCCTGCAGCCCTCAGAGAGGACCTCAGTGTGTGATTATCCCAAATCACGTGTTCTAAACCCTATAATTATCTTGCTTGGGTCTTTTGGCCGCCCTGTTAACCTCTTTAGTCCCAAGGCCCAGAAGTTGGGAGTTGGGAGAAAGAGACTAAAGAGTCCGTGCCTTGGCTCAGCGCCTATAGTTCAACTGGCTAAGGCACCAGCCACGTACACCTAAGGTGGCGGGTTCGAATCCCCAGCCTGGACCCGCCAAACAACAATGACGGCTGCAACCAAAAAATAGCCGGGCGTTGTGGCGGGCACCTGTGGTCCCAGCTACTTGGGAGGCGGAGGCAGGAGACTCGCTTGAGCCCAGGAGTTGGAGGTTGCTGTGAGCT
>CAUYTI010061520.1:0-27978 GCA_963575145.1 Galago senegalensis | reverse complement strand
TAACATCTTCAACTATTGATTTTCTTAGAGTTCCATAGTTCTTTTTATAGAGATCTTTCATACCCTTTGTTAGGTAAACTCCCAATATTTCATTTTCTTTAACACTACTGTGAATGGAATAGAGTTCTTGACTGTTTTTTCAGCTTAACTATTGTTGGTATATATAAAGGCTATTGATTTATGAGTATTGATTTTGTAACCTGAGAAGCTGCTGTATTCCTTGATCACTTCTAAGAGTTTTGTAGTAGAATCCCTGGTGTTTTCCAGATAGACAATCATATCATATGTGCAAGTGAAAGTTTGATCTCCTCTGACCCTATATGGATACCCTTGATTGCATTTTATTGCTTAATTGTGATGGCTAAGACTTCCATTACAATGTTAAAAAGCAGTGGAGACAATGGGAAACCTTGCCTGGTTCCTGATCTGAGTAGAAATGATTTCAGTTTAACTCCATTTCATACGATATTGGCTGTGGGTTTGCTGTAGATGACCTCTATCAGTTTAAGAAATGTCCCTTCCATACCTATTTTCTTAAGTGTTCTGATCATGAAAGGATGCTGGATATTATCAAAAGCTTTTTCTGCATAGATTGAGAGAATCATACAGTCTTTGTTTTTTATTTTGTTTATGTGATGAATTATAGAAACATTATTTATAGATTTACATATATTGAACTAGCCTTGAGACCCTTGGATAAAATCCACTTGGTCATGGTGTATAATTTGTTTGATGTGTTGCTAGATTCTGTTTGCTAGGATCTTGTTGAATATTTTTGCATCAATATTCATTAATGATATTGATCTATATTTTTCTTGTTGGGTCTTTTCTTGGTTTGGGGATCAAGGTGATCCCAAGGTTTGCTTCATAGAATGTGTTGGGTAGTATTCCTTCTTTTGCTATATTTTGAAAGAGGTTGAATAATATAGGTACTAGTTCCTCTTTAAAGGTTTGATAGAATTTGGATGTGAAGCCATCTGGTCCCAGGCTTTTCTGTTTAGAGAGATTTTGTGTAGCTGATGCTATTTCAGAACTTGATATAGGCCTGTTGAACATTTACACTTGATTCTGGCTAAGTCTAGGAAGGTGGCATGCTTCCAAGTGTTGGTCTATTTCCTTCAGATTTTTGTATTTCTGAGAATAGAGTGTCTTCTAATATTCATTAAGGATTTTTTTAATTTCTGGGGAGTCTGTTGTTATTTCATCTTTATCATTTCTAATTGATGAAATTAGAGATTTTACTCTTTTTTTCCTGGTTAGGTTAACCAAGGGTTTATCTATTTTATTGGCCTTTTCAAAAAACCAACTTTTAGCTTTATTGATCTGTTGTATATTGCTTTTGTTTTCAATTTCATTTAATTCTGCTCTAATTTTGGTTATTTATTTTCTTCTGCTGGATTTGGGGTTGAAATGTTCTTCCTTTTCCAGTTGCTTGAGATGTCCCATTAAGTTGTTAACTTCCTCTCTTTCCATTTTCTTGAGGAAGGCTTGCAGTGCTATAAATTTCCCTCTTAGGATTGCTTTTGCAGTATCCCAGAGGTTCTGGTAATTCGTGTCTTCATTATTGTTTTGTTCCAAAAATTTGGTAATTTCCTTCTTAATCTTATTTATGACCCAGCTATCATTCAGCCTAAGGTTATTTGTTTCCATGTATGATTATGCAGATTCCTGTTGTTACTGAGTTCAACTTTTATTCCATGATGGTCCGAGAAGATGCAAGGAATAATTTCTATTCTTTTAAATTTGCTGAGTTTAGACTTGTGACTTAAGATGTGATCAATTTTGGAGGCTGTTACATGGGCTGATGAAAAGAATGTGTATTCAATTTTGTTAGGATGAAATGTTCTATAGATGTCTGTTAAGTCCAATTATTGAATGGTTGAGTTTAAATCTAAAATTTCTTTGCTGAGTTTCTTTTTGGAGGATCTATCAAACAACCAAAGGAGTGTTAAAATCTCTGATTATTATGGTGCTGGAGGAAATCAAATTTCTCATGTCTGTTCAAGTCTCTCTTATAAATAAGAATTCTCTTAAGAGGCACATTCTGGTTGGGTGCATAAGTGTTAATAATTGAAATCTCATCATGTTGATTGTTACCATTAACAAATATGAAGTGACCATCCTTACCTTTCCTTACTTTTGTTGGTTTAAAGCCTATTGTATCTGCAAATAAAATCGCAATACCTGCTTTTTTTCTCATTTCTATTTGCCTGAAATATAAATGATCATCCCTTCACCCTGAGTCTATATTTATCTTGTAAGTTAAGATGAGATTCCTGTATGCAGCAGATATCTGGCCTGAGTTTTTATAAACAAGTCAGCCTCGTGAATTGTGCCTCTTTTGTAACCAGTCAGCCTGGTTATATTAATTGAGAATATTGATAAGCCTGATAGAATTTTGGGTATTGAGTTTCTCAAAAATCCAGTGGACATTTTTAATCCTTTTGCCACTGTGGAAGTTGGAATTTGATAAAAATTTCTGAGTGAGTTTACTTTTGTGGTAGAGGATTCCTCTGGTCATTATGGAGGATAGGTATGAGAATATCCTGGAGAACTGGTTTAGTTATGGCAAATTTCTTCAACATGTGTATGTCATTAAAGTATTAATTTCTCCATCATAAATGAAACTCAGTCTAGCTGGATACAGGATCCTGGGTTGAAAATTATTTTGTTTTAGGAGATTTAAAGTCGATGACCACCCTCTTCTAGCTTGAAAATTTCAGCAGAGAGATCTGTAGTCATCCTAATATTCTTCCCCTTGTAGGTTGTGGTTTTCTTATGTCTGGCTGCATACAGAATTTTTCTCTTTCATATTAACTTTGGCAAAGTTGATTATAATGTGTCTGGGAGATGTCTTATTAGGGGTGAGTCATGCTGGGGTTCTGAAACTACCTGCTATCTGAACTTTAGAATATCTTGGCCTGACTCAGAAGTTCTTTTTGATTATCTCATGGAGTAGAGCATCTGGGCCTTTTGAAGCCACCTCGTCACCTTTAGGAATTCCTATAAGGCGAACATTAGTTTTCTTCAAATTATCCCAGAGGTCTCTGAGAGAATGCTCTATTTTTGCTCTCCACTTCTCTTCCTCTTTGAGCATTTGGGAGCATTCAAAAGCTTTGTCTTCAATGTCAGAAATCCTTTCTTCTTCCTGCTCTATTCTGTTACTGAGGGATTCTACCATACTTCTCAGACCTTTGAGGGCTGCAAGTTCTTGCCTTGATGTGTGAAAATCTTTGGTGATTTTGTCTTTGAATTCTTGAGACAACTTTTGAAATGCTCCTTGAATTTCTAATTCCAACTTTACCTCCCTTCTATTAATCTTATTTGTAATCCAAATTCTGAATTCAATTTCTGACATCTCAGCCATTTTTTTTATTAAGTCACATGTACATAGATCATGAATACATTTATGCCTTTGTGGGATTCAATGTGTTGATTATTTGTACAAATTGGAGTGCTTATATCCTACTAATTAACATAGCTTTCACCTCATTTCATCCTACTAATTAACATAGCTTTCACCACATTTACTTAATCATACAGACATTTGTGTTCAATACTTGATAGATTTGATTTGTACCCTTGCAATATGCTTCATAGATGTGGCCCCACCATTAACCCTCCCTCTATAAAAACACCTCCTTCTTTCCCATTCCCTCCTTCATCCTGTGCTATAGTTGTCATTCATCTCTCGTATGAAAGTGTGAGTGATTATAAATTGGTTTTATAGTAGTACTGAGTAAATTGGATATATTTTTTCCATTCCTGAGATTTTGTTTATGAATGGGATCTTCTGTTGTGTCTGCCATGTAATTCCTTGGGGGAATTGATCTACTCTGATTATGCATGTTGCTAGAGTTATTCTGCTGATTTTTCCTCATGGTTATTTTACACCATTGGCTAGATGAGCAGATAAGGTGAAGTTGGGTTGGGGGCTCCTGGAGTAGGGATTAACCAGCCCTTTGCCCAAGAGCTGGGACTGGTGTCTGTACCTTTTACCCTAGAGCTTTGCAAAGAACTTGTACAGTGCTATGGTCTCAAATGCTGGGGACCTGCTTGGCATGGTGGGGCTAAGTGGCTCTGTCTTGTTTTCAGCTGGTCTCAGTCCAATCCTAGTGAATCCATAACTCTGGGTTGAAGTCTCAGCTGTGGAGAAATACCAGCAATTAAGTCACCCTGCTCCCCATGGGCAACAATTGGAAAAGGAAAATCAAACCTTCCCACAACCACACACCCAGGGTACTACTTTGGATAGTCCTCAGGTGATTGGTCCAGTCCAAGGGATCCAAATCAATTGTCTCAGTTAGCACTCAGTCTCAAATGGGAGAGTTTGAAAGGTCTTGAGCAAATAGATAGCAGTGGTCTGCTGCCAGCTTGAATATGACTCGCTCTGGTGTTCTGTGGATCAGAAGGACCTGCCAGCAAATAAATTAGTCCTGGAAGCTTGATGCCTCCTTCCCTACCTTGCACCTCTGTCACACCCAGTCACTGGTAACCCTGCAGGGCTGTGACCCAGTTCCCTCTAATAAGCAGATGCTCTATGGGTTTGCACCTGCCTGAGTCACAGGGGGATCTATGTTTTCTCTGCCAGACTGCTGCACTCTGCCACCAGCCAGCAGGGGAAGCTGAAGCCTGACAACCTTGGGTGCTTAATGGAAGCTGGTGTTGTTCACTCAGTTCCAGCCCCACCCCAGATTGCTGCTGCTGCCACTTATAGTCTGGCAGAATTAGCTTTTCTGACTTGTCTTTATTCCTCTGTGGGTCAGGCTCTGTTTGAGTTCACAGAAACTGCGGCTCAGCCCTACCCTGTGCTGCTGCCATTGGAACAATTCTCATGGAGCTGGCGTCTCTGTCTCACCTGCACTTTGTGTTGGGGTGGAGGCAGTTAAAGCTCACATTCAGTTCTCAGTGCCTGTTTCTCCCTGGGCTGGTGCTGTTGCCTGCTTTTGTGTCAGCTGTTCCCCTGGGGGCTGGGTGCTTCTTAGGCTCACTAAAGCAGCATTTCTGACTCAGCCTCACCCTCGGAATATGCTGTGCATATCCTGGTCTCTGGCCTTGCCACCCCACCCAGGAAGGTACTGCCTCAGGCATACCCTTTATTCATGGGGCTTGTGTTTCCACCCCAGATCTGTTCTGCCAGTAGCGGTCACTGGTTACCAACAGAGGTGGGGAGTGTCTCTCTAAAATATTCTCAGGGGTGTGAGCCCTATTGTTCCTGCTGCTGCTGCTACTGCTGCTCTATTCCATGGGGCACCATTTCTCCCTCTCTCTCTAGGTCCATAGTCCTCTCTTTACCCCCATGTCACAGAATCAGCACAGACCTGCAACAGCCCATGCCTTGTCCACACCTCTTGAGAAAATGCCCCAGAATCTGGACTCCATGGAGGACAGGCTTCCAGACCTTGGGGTGAGAGTGGAGGGGAGTGTTGTGAGTTCAGAACTGCAGGTAGAGAATATATATAATTTTATGTCTGGCAGGAGAGTGCCACTAGTGTTAGTGAGTCCTCTCTGGGGGAGGAGTTCTAGTTTTTAGAGGGCCTCTCCTGTAGGATAAAATAGGAGGATATCAGAATTCTGCTCACTTGTTTGTAGAAAGTATACTATGAGCCGTTCTCATGGGGGAGGGGACTCCCATCTGCTTGGTGATGGATTTTGTACCTATTGTTTGTTTCCTTGGGGTCACAGCTTGCCTCACCAGGGTTGAGGTGTGTTCTTCAACCTTTTCTCTTGGCTCAACTCCAAATTATCAACTTACTTGCTAAACTTCTGTCCTTTAACTTCTTCTGAATGGGAACCTCTATGGAAAGCTGGCTCCAGTAGGCTATATTGCCTCCATCCCCTGCATTTATTTCTAAATAGGCTAGTCAGCTAAATAAATAAGAGAGCTATTTATTTCCTTGATCTTCATTTTATTTGTTCTTCTTTGAATGTCCCAACTTCTGCTCACCCTCCTCACTTTTTCCAGGCAGATACAGCCATTTAATTGGATCCTAACTAGAATAATCCAGCTTCAACACCCCCTCAGACACAAGCGGGGGGTGACTGTGTGACCTTAATTATCCCAGCAGGCATGTGGTGGAGCGGGAAAGAAACCAAATGCTGCTCTGCTGAACAATGAGTTTTTAACTCTGAGGGAATTAAGACTCATCTTAGTAATCAAGGAAATATTTCCTTCCTCACATTGTGTTAAGACTGCACAGGCCTCAATACCTAACACATGTCCTAGGAGTTGTACAGATGTTCCACCCAACAGGTGCTTGAGCTAATGAAAGAAGCCCTTCTGCACTTGCCCTGGTGAACATGTGCAGAAGGGTCTGGGGACTCAACCTGTGCCCTCCCAGGACCAGGCTTGATGTTCCTGGATTAGGCATCACCAGACACCCAGGATTGTCCAGCTGCTGCTCTCAGTGGCTGCTTTAGCCTGTTCAATTACCTAGAAAGAGGAGCTGGATCAGTAGAGTGGTGGTGTCCTCATTGTGGGCATGGGGGTTAGTGGAGGAGAGATGGAGGGTGAGTGATGGAGGACAACTCAGAAGACATATGAGTTTGCTGGGGAAGACTGGCTTTGTAAAGGGCTTAAGCAAAGAGATCTTCCTTTTGGAATCTGGGGAAATCATAAGTCTACTAGATTTTGATTTTTTGCTCTTCTCCTAGAAATCTCCAGAAACTTGAGTTCTTTTTGTACTATATAGGTCTTTGCAGGTGTGTGAAGGCATTTAAGGTAGTCTGTGGCCATGGGAGGGTCAGTATGCTCCTGGAGAGGGGACATAACCCATGGCATGGATGTGATCACAGCATGAGGCCACAGCTTACAGTCCACAGCAGTGCCTCTGTGCTGAGGGAAGCATGCAACACTGAGGAGGGTACAGGAGCAGAATACAGTGTCCATGGGGAGCCACAACTCTGTCCTTCAGGGGATGGGTGTCAGCTCTGAACTCAGGGGAGTAATAATTAGATGTCTGAACAAAAAATAGCCAAGGATCCACCCCAGACAGGTAAACAAGACCCCTGCAGGTTGGTATAATCTGTAATTTTTTTTTTTGGCTGAGGATGGGTTTGAACCTGCCACCTCTGGCATATGGGGCCAAAACCCTATTCCTTTGAGCCACAGGTGCCGCCCTAATCTGTAATTTTTAAAAGCTGCCAAGAATGCAACTGAGAAACACAGGATTAGAGGAAGATAATTCCTTAATGCTGAGGATGCTTATCTGACTCAGAGAGACAAATCCTGCCTGGTAGCTGGTCACCATCTCTGCAGTCCATGCTCTTCCCTATAACAACACAGTGACAATAGGAAAGTGAAATGTGAAGTTTTTGTATCTACTTTGGGTATGCTCACCTGTAACATGAGCCACACCCAGAACCAAGCATCACACCATTCAGTCCTCTGAGTCATCCCAAGGCTGCTTTCAGCTGGTCAGGTGGTTGGGAATTTCAGGAAGCCCAGTGGTTGTAGTCTGCTGGAAAATGATCTAGCCTCTCCTCTGTCTCATAATGTAAATTTGCATTACTGGTGCCTCAATTACCACCTTAGGCCTGCTCATGCTGGAGTCTGTGGAGCTTTCCTCACTTGGAGGGAGGATACATGAGTCTTGGAGAAGGAATTCGATGGAGACACCACCTCTTAGGAGGAAGAACAGAGAAGCCTAATGCAGTGGAAATGCCCCTCCCAGGCCTCCTTCAGCTGAACCAGTTTTCCTTGCTTCTAGGGACAAACTTACACCCTGCCCCACCCTGTGGACACTTGAGTGTCCTGTTGTTCCCTGGCTACCAGCTGGGCCCCCTTTGCTGCCTATGCTACCCAGCCTCAGAGCCCACACTTCCCTCTATGGGTGTCCTTAACCCTGCTTTGGGCGTTGAGTCAACCACCACGTGGGTAGTAAGGATAGAGATCTTTTGGTCCACCTCATGTTTTGGGGGGCTGGTCTGGGTCACCCTTCTGGATGCAGCCATCCATTGGGTTAATTCTTAGTTGTTTTCTTTTTTTTTTTTAATTGAGACAGAAACTAATTTTGTTGCCCTTGGTAGAGTGTCATGGTATCGCAGCTCACAACAACCTCAAACTCCTGGGCTCCAGCAATTCTCTTGCCTCAGCCTCCCAAGTAGATGGGACTGTGGGTGCCTTCCACAATGCCCAACTAATTTTTTGTTTTAGCACTCCTGGGTTGGGTTTGAACCCACCAGCCCTGGTTCATGTGTCCGGTGCCCTATCCACTAAGATATGGGTGCCACCCACCGGGCTCATTCTTAGCTTCCTTCCTTCATGTCTCCTTCCTCCTTCCCTCTGTCTCTCCCTTTATTCCTTTTTTCTTTTTCTTTTTTTTTTTTTTTGAGAGAAAGTCTTATTTTGTCACCATTGGTAGAGTGTCGTGGCGTTTCAACTCATAGGAACCTCAGACTCTTGGGCTCAAGCGATTCTCTTGCTTCAGCCTCCCAAGTAGCTCCAAGTAGCTGGAACTACAGGCATCCACCACAATGCCTGGTTATTTTTTAGAGACAAGACCTCAGTCTTGCTCAGGCTGATCTCAAGCCTGTGAGCTCAGGCAATCCACTCACCTCGGCCTCCCAAGTTCTGGGATTACAGGCATGAGCCACTGCACCCTGTGTCTCCTTCTAGGTTTTTAAGTAAAAAAATGCAAGCAACAGGTTCAAATCTCTCTTTGGAAGTTCACATAGCAAACACGAAGCCAAAGGATGAACACCGTTGGATGTTGATAAGGTTACTCATCAGCTGCTCCAAGATGCCAGCTCTCTGACAGAGGCAAACCTCCCACCTTCCAGGACCATCTTGTTAGACTTTTCTGCTTTCTCCTAAGATTGTCAGGGACCCCATGTCTTAGTCTTAGGGCACATTCTTAAATGCCTCAGGGAGGCTTTCTAGGGGGCTGTAGCAGCATGAAGCCTGCAACTCATTTTCTACCTTGCCCAAATCTAGGAAAATGTGAGACTTGGCAGAAAATACAAATTCCTTTT
Source organism: Galago senegalensis (assembly GCA_963575145.1). Lineage (NCBI taxonomy): Eukaryota > Metazoa > Chordata > Mammalia > Primates > Galagidae > Galago > Galago senegalensis. The sequence goes on along the minus strand of CAUYTI010061520.1, from coordinate 19,005 downwards.
GCATATTCCTGGTGAAGGAGAAAACAGTTGGATTCCAGTCTCTTTCTGCCACTTTGTTAGCTGCCTGGGGCAGGTTCTCAACTTGGGTAAGTTTCCATTTCCTTGCCTCTAAAATGTAGATAAAGACACATACCTCACTAAAGATCAAGTGTGCAAAAGGAAAAGTGATTTGTAATGCATGGTTTTCTGTCTTGTGAACACGGTGGTCCTCACAATCACTATTTATTAAGAAAGAGAAAGCTAGAGGGGACACAGTGAATGAACCTTTTATCTCTGATATTTTATGGAGTACAGAAAGTGCACCAGGCTGGGTCATCTGGGTCCAGTATTAACTTGCTGCATGACTGCAGGCAAAGCCTCTTGAACCTTAAAAAAGACAGTAAAAAAATCTCTGCTGACTCTCCACCTGATCTGACAGAGCTTCCGCATGGAGAAGCTGTGTGGCACTGGGTGAGCAATTTCATCTCTCTGAGCCTTAGGTGTCCATCTGTGTTATGGGTGTGTTCATGCCATTCAACAGACTAACTGAGATAAATGCATGTGGGCTGTATAGCCAGACACTAGAGTGGAGAAAGCATTTAGTAGGCACCAAGCAGCTGGCAGAATTGGTGTTGCTGGCCTGCCTTCAGGACATGCCCAGGATGCAGGGACTTTAACACCTGAATTCTTGTGCACCCAAATGCTGGGAAGACCTAATCTGAGCTTTATCTTAAAAATAAAAGTTTTTTTTTAAATGTCAGGTTAATTTGAGGGTACAAAGAATTAGGTTATGATGTTTGCATTTGTTAGGTATAATCCTGTTGTGTCCTGTCCCAGGAGGTGAGCCATACACCCCTACATTGTGCCCATTAAGTGGGAGCCCCAGTCCTCCTCTCTTCTTCCCAGAGCCCTGTGCTGTGTTGATGATCTCATATCATCCCAGGGAAGCCACAGTGATTACCAAACCTCCTCCAGCCTGTGAGTGAGGCAGGCTGCTTTTCTGTGTGCATTCTCAGAGCCTGCAGGTGAGACATGAGACTGAGCATCTGGTGAAGTCACTTGTATGGTAACCTGTGGTTGATCTAATACATAATCAGAATGCCTTGGGTGGAACCCTGGCCTCCAGCCATTCTGAGAACTGTCTTCTTCAGGTGGCAGAATCTGCTTCTCTCTAGAGTAAGGGAGGCAACCGAGAACCATGAGCAGGTTTCTCTCTCTGTTTTTTTAAAGACTTTTTTTTTTTTTTTTGACCAGGTGTGGAGCTCACGCCTATAATCCTAGCACTCTGGGAGGCTGAGGCAGGTGGATTGCCTGAGTTAAGGAGTTCAAGATCAGCCTGAGCAAGTGTGAGACCTCATCTCTAAAAATCAACTGGGTGTTGTGGCAGGTACCTGTAGTCCTAGCTACTGGAGAGGGGAGGCAAGAAAAATGCTAAAGCCCAAGAGACTGAGGTTGCTGTGAGCTATGATGCCATGGCACTCTAGCAAGGGCAGCAAAGTGAGACTCTGTCTCAAAAAAATAACAAAATTTTTAAATGTCAGGTTAATCTGAGGGTACAAAGAATTAGGTTATGATGTTTGCATTTGTTAGGTATAATCCTGTTGTTGTGTCCTGTCCCCAGAAGGTGAGCCATTCACCCCCAAATTGTGCCCATTAAGGGGGAGCACCAGTTCCCTCCCTTCTTCCCTCTCCCTCTCTCTTTTGTCCTCCTCCCATCTTGAATTTAATTGAGTTTTTCTCTTGTGTGGTTATGTATTAGATTGTCTACTGGCCGAGAACCATGAACAGGTTTCTTAATGTCCAGGGCGTCTCAGTGTCCTTGGGTGAGAAATAAATGATCATGGTAAATTAGGTTCTTTCCAAGAAGATGACATTATTTGGATTATATGGAGGGGGATTCTGTTGGGAATTCCAAGAGGAATTTTAATACTTTGAGTGACTGTGGTATTATTATTAAAGCATGTGGCTTTGTGGTCCCCCAAGAAGAGCATTTCAAAGGGTTTTCTCATCCCCACATTGTAGTCCCTCAGTTTTCTCATCCCCACATTGTAGTCCCTCAGCAGAGTGCACACTCTTCATATGCAGACAATCACCTGGTAGAGCTGATTCCCTGACTGCCAGATTGCCTGGGAGTGAGGCCCAGAGGTTACCCAAGGGGAGTTTCTGATGGGATTATCCTGCTCACTTCCCAGCACTGTTCTGTTGTGGGGGTGAGATTGGGAATAAATCACCTACAGAGACAGGTGGTAGGACAAGACCTTCACTTTTCAAGTGTGGCTTATGTGTATTCAAGGATTCCAAGAGTGGGGAAAGACAGGTCTGAGGGCTTAGACTGAAGATGGAGATGTTGAGCTTGGATGGGGTACTGGCTCTGGTGTGGGTGGTTTAATTGTATAGCTAGGTGCTCTGTGAAAATGTGCATGTGTGTGCTCATGTGTGTATGCATGTGTGTATTTTGATCACCAAATTATTGCACCCATATGGTATCACATGTGATATGTATTATTTCCACATTGAAAAATAAACTCAAATCACTTTTGCTACATCTTCTTTGAATCAAGAAGATTCAACATTAGATAATAAAATGAACCACCCATTTAGTCCTAATATTCTTTGTTCACAAACAAATTTTTTTTTTTGTTTTGAGACAGAGTCTCATTTTCTTGCCCCTGGTAGAGTGTCATGGCATCACAGCAACTTTAAACCTCAAACTTCTGGGCTCAAGCGATTCTCTTGCATGATCTTCCCAAGTAACTGGGACTACAAGTGATCGTCACAACACCTGGCCAGTTTTTTCTATTTTTAGTAGAGTTGGGGGTCTTGCTCTTGCTCAGGCTGGTCTTGAACCACTAGGAGTCCTCCTGTTCCTCCTGGGGTTGACAGACCTACTAGGAGAAGCTTGCCAAGTCTTCTGATGCCTCCTCCCACCTGCCCCAACCACTTGCTGAAGTTGTCCCAGAATAAGAACAGCTTAGGACAAGCAAGTCCCAAAGAGACTAGGATGGAAGGAGGGATGGCGTGAACGCAAATACCAACTTTTACTTGTCTGCCTTCTTAGATCGTACAGGAGTCTCCCCTGTAAATCCTCAGGGTAAAGAGTCCATGGAGCATACCAAGACGCAGACCAGGGCTGGCTAGAGCCGGAGAGGCCCTGAGGTACCACTGTTCTTCTGGGAGCTACCTGCGGGCCACTGAGGTACCCAGCACAGGCCACCCTGGCCACAACTCAAGAAGGCAGGCAGCTGGAAGCAGACAGCCTCTGCTCAACTCATCCACAACTTTGTCTAAGCCGCTGGTCTCGCCCTGCTCCCAAATAAGAGGAGACACACAGTGGTGCTTTAGTAACTTTCCCGATCTTTTCAGAACTGAATTCGATTCATTTCCACAAACCTACAGTAGAAGGTTACTGTGTGGCAGGGCAGAGAAGGATGAGACACTGTAGTTGGTGCCAAGGAATCCAGGCCAGAAGTGGTAATTCAAGCTCCCTTTGCTCTCTGCCTGACCTGGCTGCAGCTGCTACTTTCCTTAAGCCAGTTGGACTGGCTTCAAACCGCCTTCAAACCTGCTCCAAAGCGGCTTCAAACCCGGTGGCAAGGGCAGTCCGCAGGCATCAGCTGTGGTGGCGCGCCCTCTTGCGGTGGGTGTTGGTATAGATGGGCTGCCTGCTTTGCCAAGGTAATTTCAGGCTTTGAAGAACAGCATTTCAGAGAAATTTCTCATTAGAGCAAGATAACAATTTTTCACAACGTAGGCCATACTAGGCCCAGCTTCCTGGACTATGCCGACAGTTCCTTAAGAGGCCTTCATCTGACAAGGTAACAGGGCCTTGTGAGGGAGGTCATGGGATGGGCTTCTGCTCTTCACCTCACCTGGGATCCCTGGGCAAGCACTGTTCCACCCGCAGGCTGGATGGATCTCGCCCAGTCCCCTTATCGGATTTCTGAAGAACATGGGTTAGTGCTAATGGTTCTCCATCCCCGTGTGTTCTGGGCACGGCCACCCCTTCACGTTATTTTCTATCTCTGGGGGACTTATCTGTTCCATGGAGTGATGGTACCGCTGGCTGAGAACATCTGCCCATCCTGAGACCTGAATATTGCCGTGTGTCAGGTGAGAGCAAACACTAACTGGAGGCCAACGACCTGCCAGCCAGGTGCTCTAGCCCCAGGGGACATGAGGACCGGCTGCTGTAGTGCGATGAAGAGAAGTCCCCTCTGTGCAACCCTGGGTCTGTCTGATTATATTTAGAGAATAAAAAACCAAGTGGATTTAGAAGAGGCTGGGGAGAGGCCGAAGGCCCTTTGCCAATATTCATTACAACTTCTGCTGGGAATCAGCACCTCTAGGTGACTCTTAAAGCTCTCTGGGGAGAGGCCAAAGGCCCTTTGTCAATATTGATTACAACCTCTGCTGGGAATCAGTCACTTGTAGGTGACTGTTAAAGCTTATCCATGAGGAAACTGGATTCAGGCAATAAACAGAAATATGAAAACAGAGTATCTTCCCAAGCCATCTAGTCTAGAAAAAGCTTGGCACATGGTCTCTTATATGTTGGCATATTTAGTTTTATTATATTTTACATTCCTGTAATTAATATTCACTACTCTTGGAATGTCTGCCTCAACAAATTCAAGCAAGATTTAGAAAAAAGCAAAGAACAAAGGTTGTTGAGTATCAAGGAATCTTCATGAACAAGGGCCCACCCTACCTTGCTTTAATTGCTCAGACATATTTTCTTTAGAAGTAACATAGAATGTAACACAGAATGAACACTTAATTGATTAGGCATATGCCAAGAATCCCAGTGATGAATTGCTAACCTGCGGGCAGTGTGCTTAACCTTTTGCTTTTCATTTTTCTTCCATCCTTATAATACAGTGGTTCTCAACCTTTGGGTCATGACCCCCTTGTAACAATGAAAATACATCCTGCATATCAGATTTTTACATTATGATTCATAACAGTAGCAAGATTACAGTTATGAAGTAGCAACAAAAATAATTTTATGATTGGGGGTCACCACAACATGAGGAACTATATTTTTTTTTTTATTTTTTTTATTTTTTAATTGAATGTTAACTATGTACATTAATGCACTTCTGGGGTACAGTGTGGGGTTTTCACATGAGGAACTATATTAAAGGGTCCCAGCATTAGGAAGGTCGAGAGCCACTGCCATAATGGAACTGTTTATTTCATTTTACTAGCTTTACACATTATTACTTACTTTGTATGATTGTGTTATTTATAAATTAGTTGAGATAATCTAAGAGGAAATGTTTAAAAGCAATAAAATCCTATTAAAATGGTGACCTATTGGTAATATTTCTTGAGGAGGCTATGGAAAAGGGATGAGATTCGTCACAATCTAGATGAATAAGCAGGAGAAGGCTTATGTGGGTTTGACAAGAAATATGTCACTAGGTGAAAAAGGTACTTGAAGATTGATTGCAGTTCTGTGCCTCTGAAACTAAGTGTAGAGCCTGATTTCTAGCCTATCACCAACCCTGGACAGGTAAGAGATACTCCCTGAAATAGGAAAAAAAAATAGTAGAATGTTACAAAATTATGAAGCCTCAAAAAGCCCCAGAAAATGGCAAGATAAAGAGGCTTTTAAGAAAATTCTGTCATCAGACCTTTACCTTTGGGGCTAAATTCATTCAACAAATATTTATTGAGCACCCAGTATAAGCCATACATTTCCTTAAGCCAGCCCTCGAAATACTCCAAAATCTCTGCCTTCCAGGAGGTTACGTTTTAGATCCCAGATCTGCTGTCATTTTGTAGCATTTCTGTTTTCTCTTTCCTCTTTATTTGGTATGCAACACCTGTTCCAAGGATCGGAGCAAATGTCACCTTTTTTCTCGCCAGAACGGCAAAAAAAAAGCCTGCATTTCCCATGTTGCATAAGGCAGATAGTATTTCTAATTCCAGGTGGAATGTCCCCTATGGATACAATAGAACAGAGTTGATCTTTAATTCATACAGTGCAAAAAATAAAGAACAACCCAAGCCTACAACCCAACTCCTTTGTCTATTATGTTCTTACAAAGCTAAGTATTTTGGGACAAGTCTTGATTTAACTGAACTTTTGCTCAGTTTTAAATGAAAAACAATAGTTTATCTCAAACTTTACCAGGAGGATCAGATGGTGTCCTACACTGGAGCGCTCCTGGCCTGTGCCAGGATCTCCTGGAGGATCCTCTTACTCCAGGGCACTCAAGTTTCCTGGTGAGAGATGTGCATTAAGGAAAAGCAAAGGGAGCTTTGGAAACCAGAATGTTGGGGGTAGGTGGGTGGTAGGTCTTGGTAAGTCAGAAATGGAAAATCAGAAATGGTTCTGATTCTCAGTTTATGGCACAATTTTTAATTTTATGCCTTACAGTGAAAAGGAGAAAATAAAGCCCTCACCCTACCAGGACTTGTGTGCTTATAATCAAATATGACCACAGCTATGCAAAGTTCCCATAAGGAAAGCACTTCAGGCAACATATGTTTGAACAAAAGGTCTTACTTACTTTAGGTCTGCAAATGTCATATATCACAACTTCAAAACCAACAATACACTGTTGGTCTTGCATGATTATAAGAAGTCTTGCACCATAGACCAGCTCCAAATGGGGCCCACTCTTTGATCCTGTGTCATTTCACCCCTGCTGTGGTTTGGAGGGGGAAGCAGGGTAAAGAGGTAGGTTTACCTTTACTTTATTATTTTTTGTTGTTGTTGCAGTTTGGCTGGGGCAGGGTTTGAACCCACCACCCTTGGTGTATGGGGCTGGCACTCTACCCACTGAGCCATAGGTGCTACCCTACTTAATTTTCTTTTTTTAATTTTTTTTTGAGATAGAATCTTACTATGTCACCCTCGGTAGAGTGCCATGGCATCACAGCTCACAACAACCTCAACTCTTGGGCTTAAGTGATTCTCTTGCCTCAACCTCCCAAGTAGCTGAGACTACAGGCACCTACCACAATGTCCATATTTTTTTGTTATAGTTGTCATTGTGGTTTAACTGGCCCTGTCTGGGTTCAAACTGGCCACCCTTGGTGTATGTCCCCTATGGATACAATAGCCGTTAACCATTGTGCTATGGGAACCAAGCCTACTTTTACTTTAGTAAAGATAGAGGAGCTGCCTTTGGAGTTTGGAGATCTGGATTCTCTCATCTCTCCTTAGACAACTCACTTCACTGGTTACACTCCAGTTTTCTTGTCTGTGAAACTGGTTATCTGTGTAAGCCTGAAATATTATCAGTGTGAAGATTTACTATGACTATAACTATCCATTGCTTAGCAGTAAATGAAGACTTTCTCTGCACTTTGTTGTTGTTTTCGTTTAGACAGAGTCTCACTATGTTGCCCTCAGTAGAGTGCCATGGCATCACAGCTCACAACAACCTCAAACTCTTGGGCTCAAGCGATGCTCTTGCCTCAGCCTCCCAAGTACCTGGGATTATAGGCACCTGCCACAACACTTGGCTAATTTTAGAGATGGGGATCTTGCTCTGGCTTAGGCTGGTTTCAAACTCATGAGCTCAGGCAATCCACCCTCCTCAGCCTCCCAGAGTGCTGGGATTACAGGTGGGAGCCACCACGCCCGGCCTTCACTTTCTTTGCATTTTGATTTTCTCTCTGTGGAGTGTGGGGCTGCCATGGAAGATTTCCAATTCCTTTCTGGTTCTGACATTTTTATGACTATACTTTTCTTCTGGAAACTTTTTTCAGGTTGCAAATTGCGGGGAATGCTTCTGATTAATTTCCAGATACCCCTTTGACTCATATTATGACTCATAAAGCTCTTATTTAGCTTTTACAAACTCCTTACAGGTGAGGTCAAAATGGCCCATGGTTGAGCACCAAAGCAGCTCACCTGCACCTGCTGACAGCACACAGACACTGTCATCCTCACACTCACATGTGAGCGGGGTCCTTGCACTACCCTCCCAAGGGCTAAGCAAGCAACATTTACCTGAGTTAGTTTGGACCAAACAGAAGAGAACAGCAAAAAGAAAGAGGACCTTCATATTTCTAGGTTCCCCGGACCTCTCTGTCCTCCTGTGCGGGAATGTAGATATGGTGAATGATGGAATGAAGTGGGGTGAAAAAAGGCATAAAACAGAACATTTATAGGTTTTTTGAGAAGACTGATCAGAAATGAGCATATTTATCTGCTCTAATGAGTAAGGCTGTGGGCAGAATGTACTGACTACTCTTCCCTTTCTGCCTAAAAATAGACAGGCTTGTTGGTGTTCAGAGAAGTAAAGATTGACCAATAACTCCAAATATGGTGACTGAAGATGAAAGAGAAGCAGTGCTGAGCAGCAGGCATGGGATGGAGGAATAGTTGTGTGAAGTCATGCTCCCTGCCTTCGAGGGAGAATCCACCATGGTTGAGCAGATTCACAGTCATGAAACAGCAAAGCAGTCCCAGGAGTCTACCCTACAGAAACACAGGTCCGTGTGCACCAAGAGACACGACAAGAATGTTCATCATAACATCACTCACGACAGGCAACAGAACATACAGTATGTTGTGATAGTAATAAAGCAAGTAATGTGTGTCCACAAAGTAATAAAACTAGAAAAACAACAACAAAATGCAGATACCTACAGCAACATGGATAAGCCTTACAAAATCATGCTGAGTGGAAAACCCCCAGATACAACACATTACATTATTCAAAAATTTTGGTATAATGAATCTATTTATTGTTTAATGGCCAGGATGTTGCCTATTTAAGGGGAAGAGGGCAGATTCTTCTCTCATTTGACAGAACCTGCCTCCTTTGAGGAGGTGGCAGTCTAGTGGGGGATGCAGGGAGCTCCCAGGACCACAGGGCCATGTTCTGTATTGTACCGAGCTTGCTGGAGCAGAACAGACCTCCTCATAGTGGGCGACATGGGGCTCATCTCCATAAGGAGGGGAGCATTAGGGCAGAGTCTGCAGAGACAAGGATTGTCTAATGGGTGATGTGAAAACACACAGCTGATATAGTTGTGCCTTCTGCCCCTACTTGATTTTAATCCCTGGGTCATGTAGATTTATTTCTTTTAAATTTGTCTTAATACAAAGGGGAAATAAAAGGCAAGTCTTCTTCCCATCTTGTCCCCTAGGTCTACATGACAATTGCTGTTAGATGCTTATTAATTTTTCCAGAGGTTTTCTATGTGTAGAGGAGCATATATGAATCAAAACTTCCATTTTATATAAATGATGGCAGAGTTTACATGTTATTCTGACTCTTTAATATGATGTATCTTGGAAAGACTCATGAGTGTTTTCTGGAGAACCTGGAGAACTTTCTCATTCTTTATAGCAGCCTCATCGTGTTTCCTGTAAGCTGTCTTCCACCTTGTTAACAGTCTAGCATAACAATATTTTGACCATGAGCTTACCTATAAAATGGTCTAGAGATAGGGTTTAATGTCTCTTCTTCAAAATCCATTTTGTAGGTAAGCTCATGGTAAGAAAAACTAGAAAATCAAGCTCATTGATTCATTATTCTATGGTCATAGGTTCAAAGGTTTATGTAATTGTAGGGCTGAAAGAAACTAAAGCTCAGTTTAGTATAAAACTGGAATAAAGATAATTATTCCAATGTACATAATATTAGTAGTAACTTTTTTATATATTAAAAAATACTTTGGCCAGGCATAGTAGCTTATATGTGCCCACTTTGGGCAACCAAGGAGGTAGGGTCACTTGGGACCAGGAATCTGAGACCAACCTAGACAACTCAATTTTCAAATGGGCAAAGGACTTAAATAGATATTTTTCCAAAGAAGAAAATAAAATGCCCAAGAAGCCCTTGAAAAGATGCTCAATGTCATTAGTCAAGACCATGGTAAGCTATCAAGTTGTATAAAGTAGGGTAGCCATAATAACAACAACAACAACAACAAAAAAAACACAACAAAAACTAGAAATAGCAAATGTTGGTGAGGACATGGAGAAATTGCTGGTGAACATGCAAACTGGTACAGCTACTGTGGTGACTTTGGTAAATCTTCAGTTGGTTAGACAGAGTTGCCAATTTGACCATGAAATTCTACTCTTAGTGATGAAAATGGTGTCCACCTAGCTTGGTGCCTGTAGCTCAAGCAGCTAGGGTACTGGCCACATACCCCAGAGCTGGCGGGTTCGAATCCAGCCTGGGCCTGCCAAACAACCATAATAACTACAACCAAAAAAATAGCCAGGCATTGTGTCGGGCACTGTAGTCCCAGCTACTTGGGAGGCTGAGGCAAGAGAATCGCTTAAGCCCAAGAGTTTGAGGTTGCTGTGAGCTGTGATGCCACAGCACTCTACCAGGGTGACAGCTTGAGACCTCAGTCTCAAAAAAAAAAAAAAAGGTGTTCAACAAAAATGAAATGTCAAATAGTTACACATTTTCATTTAAAAAGAGAGATGTGGTATTCATGGTAACAGGGAAATTCTGGACCATGGCTGAGTCAGAGATCAAAGCCCAGGCGAGGCTTCCTGGGGTGCAGTGGGAGGGAAGAACATAATGTGGAAGGTGGGTGTGGGGGGCCAGAAGCAGGGCAGTCAGGCGTGTCACCTTGCCCAGTGATGGCCTGGAGCACCTGGCTGCCTGGAGGGCCTCTTCCCACCAGGGGTACAGGTGGTATCCATAAAAACCCATTATGACTTAGGGACTAAACTGCTTCTGTGAAAGAAACAGCAATGAAAAAAAGCTTAAGTAATGGAATTGCTGACTCAGAACTGATATTGAGAAGGGATTATATTATTCTCTTCTCTCCAACCAGAATTGCAAAAGTTACCACAGAATGGTAGAAGAAAATCAGTTTTTAACCTATTTCTTAAGATTCCTAGAGTAGCTCTAAATTTTCCTGAGTAATATGCACCAATATTTTATCATCTTGGTGCCCAAGAAGTTCTTTCTCAGGTTAAATTCAGGTCTTTTTTAGTGCAACTTAAGTTTACGACAGGTGTCTTCACCTATAATCAAAGAATGTTTTCATATACACATGTATTTAACTTTAGACACATAACTTTTGTTCATAAAAAAGGTATATTTGAATCTGAGAGTAATGCAATAACTTGACAGGGTATTTTACATATTAAAAAAGCAGTTTAAAATCAGTAGTAATCTTAATGTTGGAATCTTTATTGCTTTTGGAGATACTTTACAAAATTAGTTTGATGCCAAATACATAAACATTGGAATGCTGTGATATTTAGGAGGGAAAATGATCTTGAATATTTTATCTTTTACACCTTTATGGTTTTTCACTGCTTTTACTCTTATTATACCTAAGAAATACATAATATCCCTTTAAGTAGATGTATCATAGTTTCCTAAACTGTTTCTTTGTTTTCATCATGAAGATTTTTTTTTTCCAAAATGTTCATTGAAATATTTTTTGTTGTTTTCCGAGGATAATTTCTAAGAGGCAGAATAACTGAGACATTGAGAACAAATACTTTGTATCTTACATACACATTAACAGATTACAAAGAAGTAAGTTTTTAGTGCTTCTCGTTTTGTACATAAATCTAGTTTCATCCTGCCTTCATTATCTCTGGGTATCAGGCTTGTAAGAGACGGCCTGTGTGTGAGTCAGGGATGGGACACCTTTATTCAGAAAGAAGCTGGGAAATGTGGAATTCTGTAAAGGAGTCTGCATACCTAATTCTGTTCACTTTGAGCCCTAGGATTCTGATTGCAACCTGGATACCTATATGTAATAATATCTGGAAAGATTCTTAACTCACGAGAATTAAAGAAAGATGTAAAGAAAAGGGTAGGCTGTGAGTTATGCACAGTTTATTAATAAGTTACCTGAGCCTGAGATAATTATGACATACACATACTTCATAGAAAGGTTATGCAATTCTATTATTTCTTCACTATTTATCTATTTAAAATATTCATGAAGCTTCTTTTAAGCAGAAATACTCTATACAAAATTATAAGGCAACAACATGTTCTGCCTATGGAACATGTCGTCCTATCTCACCTCTTTACCTGTTCACTCACTCCCACCCCCAGGATACCTCAGAGCTGGTCTGCCTGAGAAAGGAAAAGAATAGCAGTTGGTACAAAACTACTAGAAGCTAAGTGAAATCATCACTTTAAAAAAGTGAAAGAGGCTCGGTGCCTGTAGCTCAGTGTTTAGGGTGCCAGCCACATACACTGGAGCTGGCAGGTTCGAATCCAGCCCAGGCCTGCCAAACAACAATGACAACTACAACCGAAGAATAGTCAGGCATTGTGGTGGACACCTGTAGTCCCAGCTGCTTGGGAGGCTGAGGCAAGAGAATCACTTAGGCCCAAGAGTTTGGGGTTGCGGTGAGCCATGACACCACAGCACTCTACCACGAGCGATATGGTTAGACTGTCTCAAAAAAAAAAGAGAGAGAGAGAGAGAGAAAAAAAAATGAAAGACTAAACTGAACTAGAATAGGTGCCATCTCAATAGAAAAAGTGTGTTTTTTAAAGTCAATGTGTATTTATTCTTGAGCTACAGGCACTGAGCCCAATGTGTTTTTATTCTTAATGTGATTTAAGAAGCCATAGTTTGTTCAGCAAATTGAGAACAAGATTCCATGAGAAAGTCACACTCTAAGAAAGAAAAAGACTATTTGCTAATATAAGATTACTTAAAAATAAATAATCTAATATCTGAACTTGAAAATCCAAAAATAATAAAAAATAGAAGGGCACTACCAGACAAATTGGTGATCTAAACAGTAGAGAGCACAGGAGAAGACATGGGAGTGATGCCTGGAAGGCATTTCTTTTTTTTTTTTTAATTTTTAATTTTTAATTTTTTTTATTGAATGGTAACTATGTACATTAATGCAATAGTAGGCATTTCAAAAAGAGGGAAGGTAACTAATGGAGGAAACAATATGTAAGGTTAGTTATAAAAGGAGCACATGTACATTGGTAAGAATAAAGTAGTAACCCAATAAAACCAATAAAAACATAAAAGGAAAAATACTCAATAAACAAATGAAAAAAATGTTTAACTACTATACCAGATTGACATCAGCAAGATGGTGGAATAAAAGTCTCTGACCTTCCCTCCTCCATGGACATAGCAAGTGACGATTAACACGCAGATCGATTCTGTCTGAGAGAAAGACTGAAACTAGTTGACAGACTACTACACCTCAAGCAACTGAGAAAATACACGAAAACAGGAGGGAAGAGCTGAGATTCACTCCTACTACAACCCCAGCCTGGCACAACACCCTACAATAGGGAAGGAATTCCCAACTCCCAGCTTCTCCCTAAGTAGTAAAGTGTTTGGGGTACTCATGTAGCACCCGACCTTTATGCTTGCAGCTCAAGAGTTTGACTTTTGCATTGCTTGCTCTGGGCTGATGGGGTTGGGCATTTGCAAGTCCCCTGAAATCATGGAGACAAAAGAAGTGTTTTTAAACACTTTAAGCAGTTATCTCCATGGGCTCAGAGCCAAGGGAGCAGGCAGTTTCCACCTGGAAGGGGTTTGCCAGCATATTTTTCCATCTACCTGCCTGAGGCTTAGACTCCTAATTAGCCTGAATCTGGGAGGCAAAGGGACAGAGTTAACAATAAACTTCTGGGAATAAAATCAGGTCTCCAATTTCTACCTGGAAGGAGATTGTACATGCATCAAGCAAACAACTTTTACAGCTCCCACCTGAGGGACTGGCTCCTCAATCACTTACCACTAGGAATGGACAGGACAGTGTATTTTTTAGACTCCTGAGATCATAGAGAACAAATAGATTAGTTTTAAAGGAGCACCTTAGCACTTCCAGTGGAATTTTCTCAGCAGGCATGGAGGGAAAATGAGCAATAACTCATAGCTTCCTGTTTTCTCCCTGAAGGAGTTAATCAGCACACTCCCAGCTGCTGCTGGAGAACTATTCTTCTAACTTGCCTGCACATAGAAGCTGATGGGTCTCATGAACAATAGAACTCTAGGAATCTAAATGGGCATGTGAGCAGTTTCTCTGCTTTCTCCTAACTGTCTTGCTCTAGCAATAAAGCCAGGTCTCTAGTTCCGCCTTGGAAGTGGTTTGTACACCTATTGAGTGCCCCAACTTTTACAGTTTCCACTTGAGGGACCATGTCCTAAATGATCTAGCTCTGGGAAAGAATAGGGCTCTGCATTTGTGAGTCTCTCTTGGCCACTAGGAATAAAAATGCAGTTTTTAACAAGTGGCTGGGTACTGCAAATGAGTAATTCCCCATGCTCGATGTAGAGTGATCAGGCAAAAATTCCCAACTCACACTTTATCCTTAGAATGGGTTTAGTTGCATACCTAAGATCCTGACTTTCCCAGCTCCTGCCCATAAATCAGAGCTTTAATTAGCCTACAGGTTGGAGCTGACAACAGAGACAATTAGAAGCTTTTAGAAACTGGAACAGGCTTGTAGGCACTTCCCAAAACTCCTCCTGCAGGTTCCTGTGAGATAGTCCAGCTTCCAGTTAACCATATTTTCATGTCTCCAGGTTGTTCTGTGCCCTCTGTTCGGAAACCTCTGTCTGTTTCTCTCTTACCTTAATAAATCCCTACTCATCCTTGAAAACCCTTCTCAAATTTCCCTTGGAACGTTTTACAAATTATCTTTTATTTATCTGCTGTACATACTTCCTAGGATATATCCACATGAGGATGAGGGCATATATAGCATTTATTGTTTTTATTTGTTTAGCTATTTGTCACTCCACATATATTGTTAATATTTCTAACTCACTTCATTTTTCATGCCAAGAACAAAAGTAGGCTTTTGAAAAATATTTATTAAATAAAAATACAAAGTATTTGGTTTCTTATGAAAGTTTATTATATCCTCATTTACCAGCACAAATTGTGTGATTTTGAAAATTCAAGTTAAATCACTTTCTGTAAGATCATGTGTAGCATTTTTCTCATTTATTTTTGTCACAATAAAATGTTTAGATTGGCATGAATGGTAACATCCCCTCTCCCTAATCAGATACTTTTGAAAAAATCTATAGCTGGATTGATGAAGTGGCCTAGGAAAACAGGCAGGTGGTTGAGCCTCAGCTTCTGTGTCCACAGCATCAGTTTCTATGTAAACAGCAGGCGTCTTTCTTTTTAGAGCAGTAGCCTACTTGTGTTTCCATATAATTACAATATTTTTGACAGTAGCCTTCACTTTTCTTGCAGTTGACAACTTTGAAATCTGGCTCAGGTTCTGTATGAAGAAATAGCTTACATCAGCCTCTTAAAACCATCTCAAGAATCAAAGAGTAAATTTAAAAACACCAAAATGAAAGAAAATGAAAACTAAAAAAAAAATCAAGCAGTGGTCATTTTAGCCCTTGGGAATGTGTTGAGATGACAATGGATAGGAAACAGCTTTCTGCAGTTCATAGTTTTAAGTTTTTTTTTTAAATAACTAATCCTGTTATAGATTATGGTCTATGGACTACTAATAGTCTATGTGATAGACTATTCTAAACTATAACATCAACTCCAGATATATAATTCTGCTCCTTCTAAATCTCTTCTAGCCAAATAGGAATGATACTCCTGTCTCATAGAAATACTGTTAGACTAAATGACATACATTGTTCATATTTGTGGTGCAATAATTGCATTTTTCCCTTCCCTTGAGAGCAGAATCAGATGAGTGGGTCCATTGGAACTGAGACCAATTATAAAGGGACAGAATTTTGGGTAGAATGCTGTAGGAATCCAAGCTGTTGGGGCTTTATCTGCTGAAAGTCACCAGCAATCTGCCAGCACCATCCCATCCTCCTGGCTCTTGCTTGCTGAACTTCTGGCCTAATCCCTCCTATTTCAGGGTCAGCAGTGAGTTCAGGAATAGGGAAGCATCTTGGAAACTATTGTCTCCTCTAGGCCCTTATGGTTATGAAGCTAGCCCTGGACAGGTGTTTGGGCACAGACAGGAGCCTGGCCCTATTTGGAAAAGTCCAGAGGAGCTTCCATAGGCTCATTGCCCTTTGTCATTCTTTGTACTCCTCCTCACCCAAGCAGACTGACAGCACAATCTGTTCTCTGCCCACCTCTCCAGGAAGCTTTCCTGAATCTCATTTGGTACCTGGCACTTGAAAGATATTTAGCAAATTCCTGCAGACTGCATGGACTCCCCACTCAAGGGAGTAGGGTCAGAAGGTTCTGCCAGTGTCTCCTCTGGCTACTGTGTGTGATGTCAGTGATTACAGACATGGCAGGTAAATTGCTTCTTGGCCCGTGACACTCTCAGGTCTCATAAGGCCATAAGTGATCCAGCCCTAGCAGAGGCTGTAGAACTCAAAGTCCTTCTCAACAGGTAGGGCAGCTCAAACCACCTACTTCCTTTTACCCTAACAACTGCTGTCACCCATAGTGGCCTGCACAGCACCTTCCCTGTACCCCTTTCTTCAACATCTCCCAAGCAGATGCCTTACTTACCCTGATATGGGGGAGTACGTGGTGGTAAGACATAGCGTTTTACTTGTTGGTGTGATGAGTGACCAGGAGATCGTTCCCCAAGTTCTCTGGGACCCTCAGTGCTTGAGTGGTCAACATATTGGGTTCCAGACAATTCTGTCAAACATAAATACCCAGTAGACCAAGTTCAGAGTTTTGTGTCTGGAAAACCTATGGGGATGTGGTACCTCACTTTGAGGGATGATTGAACATGGGTGATTGAATAGGGGAGCTGGCAGGGGTTTCTGCATACCTGTGTATGTGTTCATGTGCATGTGTGTGGAGAGAGCAGGTAAGTGGTGTGAGAAGATTGTGCAATACCTGAATATCTCATTAAAGCCTGAATACCTCATTAAAGCCCAGCTGAGCATTTGCCTCAGGGGTCCCCAAGATAGTTGTTGTGATCCCCTAAAAGTTAAGATCCTTCTCTGTAAGGGGAAGAGAAACATCAAAAAGATAAGAAAATGAAGTCAGGGGAGGGAGTCTGTCTTTCAGGAAGCCAGTGCCATTGGTATATTCACAGTGTCATTTGCAAACACAGTTTGGAGACTCCCATCCATGGGTATCATCCAGAGCATGGACCTCCCTCCCCTGACCCCAGGCTTCATCTCTCCCTGCCTGGCCTGGACTCTCCTTCCCAAAATGCCTACTGCCAAGAATCCTGGCACCCAGGTCCACATCATCTTTCTGTTTTACCTGAAAACAGCAGGACCACAAGGAGAAGGCTGGTAAAAGGAGGGAGAAATTGCTGCTTCATGTCTACAGTGGGGACTGCAAGCCAGAGGTCCCAGGGTGGGCAGCCCCAGGCCTCTGTTTATGGAGCAGGCTGGGAGTGTGGGCCTGGCGTGTGGGCAGAGCTGAGGACACATGTTAAGGAGTCATCGTCCTACTGCTGGTGGGAAAACACTGAAGCCATATGTGTACTTCTCAGGAAAAAAATGACATGCCTGAGTGCTTTGGGTGGGATTGGTGATTAAGAAAGAACAAGCAAAGAGAAAGAGATGAATAACAGAAGATGAAAGGTGTGGAGAGGCAGAATAAATAAGCCATTATCATAAAATCATCAATTTCCTCAAGTGCTTCTCAATAGTCCTTTGGTATTCCTTAAAACAATGACATAAATAAAGCTGCTGCACCCTTCCTATTCTATCTGTTGGACACATTTATTTTAGCGTAAAAAAGTCACTTATTAAGATAGAAAACATCCCAGGTAGGACCTGGGAAACTGTCATTTCCTGAAGTTATATAGACAGTTCCAAAGCAACTCAAAATGTTCCTTTCTATTCTTTCTTTTCCCCAAGTCTCTCTGTGTTTCTTTATTTCCCCCACTTCTTCATCTCTCTTGACCCTCCCTTTTCTATTTTAACTAATTTGAGTTTTTAAAATTTTTCTCCCCCCTTTCTATTCTGCTCTTCCCTAGACACCTTCTGTTGATGCTATTGGATTAAATTTGACTATGATAAGAGAGAAAAAATCTGTATCTGAATCTTGGTTTTCTCTAAACAAAAGGCTCTTCTCCCCCAGCTTCTTCATCTCCTCAATGTGAATGAGTTTTTATTTGCTGCATTACGTCAGTCATGCATCACCCAGACAGCCTGTTTTGGATTTAACCAAACTAGCATAGGCTTTGGTGGAAGAGTTTGGCAATCACAAACATGCAATACAAGGTCTGTGAACTCTGGAAAGGGCAGTGCTTATGTCATGTGTCTCATTGGCATGTGCATTTTGTTCTAGACAGAAAAAATGTAATTGAAAAATGTAAATGAAAATACATACACTCTCCCAAGAGAGAGGGGAAAGTGGATGGAGAAAGAGGCAGCAACAGAGACAGAGACTTGGGCATCTGGGAAGTGACAGCGAAGACCAGAGCTCTGGACGTGTGTGCACAGCAGGCATCTCAACTACAGAGTGCAGCAGTCACTCCTTTCTAGCTTTCATGACAGATTTAACTCTGTGAAGCAGGGAGGGAGAGCAGTAGCATCACTCACATCTTTTATTTTAAGGAATTAAGAAATCTCCCATTCGAAGATGACATTGGGAACCAGGCACAAGGGCTTACACCCGTAATTCCAGCACTTTGGGAGGCTGAGGAAGGAGGATTTCTTGAGGCCAAGAGTTGAAGGCCAGTCTGAACAACATGGTGAGAGCCTGTATCTATAAAAGACAGAAAAATCAGCTTGATGTTGTGGCATGAACCTTTAGTCCCTTAGTCAGAAGGCTGGGGCAGGAGAATCACTTGAGCTCAGGAGTTTAAGGCTGCTATGAACTATGATGACATCACTGCACTCCAGCATGGGCAACAGAGCAAGATACTGTCTCAAAATACAAAAAACCCAAAGAAGACATTGGGGACACTGCAGAGATGGGCAGTGACTGGCCCATGATAAGGTTCATTAACAGCTCGTTCCACTAGATCAGTGGTTGTCAACCTGTCAACCCTTGAGGGTTGAACGACCCTTTATTTTTTATTTTTTTTATTGAATGATAACTATGTACATTAATGCACTTCTGGGGTACAGTGTGGGGTTTTCACATGCAATCTGAAATACTTCCATCAAACTGGTCAACACAGCCTTCATGTCATTTTCTCAGTTATTGCTTTA
>CAUYTI010061519.1:0-15024 GCA_963575145.1 Galago senegalensis | reverse complement strand
TATCCCCCTGGGTAGAGTGCCATGGCATCACGCTCACAGCAACCTCCAACTCCTGGGCTCAAGCGAGTCTCCTGCCTCAGCCTCCCAAGTAGCTGGGACTACAGGCGCCCGCCACAATGCCTGGCCATTTTTTTTTTTTTTGTTGCAGCCATCATTGTTGTTTGGCGGGCCCAGGCTGGGGATTCGAACCCACCACCTTAGGTGTATGTGGCTGGCGCCTTAGCCGCTTGAGCCACAGGCGCCGAGCCATAAGTATAGAATTAAAAGCAGGCTTTATGTTTTGCTTTGTAACTTGATAAAGTCAAAGTGGTGAGGTATGATTACAGGGTTTGAGCAAAATACAATGGGGACCAACCTTGGTTTAGCCATTTAACAGCTCATTTACTTTATGTATAAAATGGAAAGCATAACTTTCAGGGTTGTTGTGAGAATTATAAACAATTTGTGTATAGTTAATATTCTGTGACTTTGGCTCAGCACCTGTAACATGGTGGTTATGGCACCAGCCACATGCACCGAGGCTGGTGGGTTCAAACCCAGCCTGGGCTAGCTAAGTAACAATGACAACTGCAACAACAACAGCAACAACAAAAATAGCCAGGTGTTGTGGCAGGTGCCTGTAGTCCCAGCTACTTGGGAGGGGGAGGCAAGAGAATTGCTTAAGCCCAAGAATTTGAAGTTACTGTGAACTATGACACCATGGTACCTACTGAGGGAGACATAGTGACACTTTGTCTCAAAAAAAAAAAATATTCTATGACTTTATTTTTATTATAAAAGAAGATAAAGAGTGTGTGTACAGTGTATATGTGTGCATATATATGAACAGGAAATATCCAGGGTGGGCAGGGCATGGTGGCTCATGCCTGTAATCCTAGCACTCTGGGAGGCCTGCTTAAGGTTAGGAGTTCAACATCAGCCTAAGCAACAGCAAGATCTCTGTCTCTACTAAAAACAGAAAAAGTTAGTCAGGAGTTGTGGCAGGTACCTGTAGTCCCAGCTACTTGGCAGGATTGCTTGAGCTCAGAAGTTTGAGGTTTCGGTGAGCTAAGATGACATGACTATACTCTACCCAAGGTGACATATGAGACTTTATGTGAGTCTCAAAAACAAACAAACCAAAAACCAAAAACCAAAACCAAAAAAGAAAATATTCAGGAATACTTATTCCACCATCTTTCTAATAGTTAGTTTTGGGTGCCAGGATTATGGAATAGATTTCATTTATTCTATCATCTTTTAATATATATATATATATATATATATATATATGTTTTTGAGACAGAGCCTCAAGCTGTTGCCCTGGGTAGAGTACTGTGGCATCACAGCTCACAGCAACCCCCAACTCCTGGGCTCAAGCAATTCTCTTGACTCCACCTCCCTAGTAGCTGAGACTACAGGCGCCTGCCACAGTGCCCGGCTATTTTTTGGTTACAGCTGTCATTGTTGTTTGGTGGGCCTGGGCTGGATTTGGATCTACCAGCTCAGGTGTATATGGCTGGTGCCTTAGCTGCTTGAGCCACAGGCACTGAGCCTTAAAAATAATTTTTAAGAGCCAGGAGCAGTGGCTCACTCCTATAATTTTAGCACTTTAGGAGGCTGAGGGAGGAGGATCACTTGAGCCCAGGAGTTGGAGGCTGCAGTGAGCTGTGATTGTGCCACTACACTCCAGTCAGGGGAACAGAGCAGGACTCTGTCTCAAAAATTTTTTTAAAAAAATCAACAGACTATGTCTTTAGAGGTTTTAGGTTTATAGAAAATTAAGCAGATAGTATGGAGAATTCCCTATTATTAACATCTTACATTAATGTGGTACATTTGATGAATCAATAATTAAGAAAGTCATCTAAAGTCATCTCTCAGTATCTAGGGGAGATTTGATCCGAAGACACTTGCTGGATACCAAAATCTGAGGATGCTCAAGTTCCTTATATAAAATGATATAGTATTTGCATATAACCTACCACATCCTCTTGTATACTTGAAATTGTCTCTACGTTTCTTATAATACCTAATACAATACCTACCCATCACTTCATTCAAACGAATTCAACGTAGTAGTCAATGCCTGGCAAATTAACCCTTTCTGATCCAATGTTGGACAAACTACATTATTTATTTTTTGTAACCTAAAATAGATAATTATATTGTCAGGTGAGTTCATATCTGTTTTTCTCTTTTAATTTTGTAGGGATAATTACAAGTAATCCACCAATCTCTTTCCTGCCCCAAATAAATAGAGTGGGGGAGTATGTGGGTGGTAGAAAAATTGAATACTATTTTTTCTATTAAATCATAGCTGTGTAAATTAGCGCAGTCATGGGGTACAGTTGGCTAGTTCTATACACAATCTGAAATACTTTCATCAAACGGGTCAACATAGCCTTCATGTTATTTTCTTAGTTATTGTGTTAAGACATTTATACTCTACATTTAGAAAGATTCACATGTACCCTTGTAAGATGAACCATAGGCGTGGTCCCACTAATCACCCTAAAAATATGGAACGCTTCATGAATTTGCGTGTCATCCTTGTGCAGGGGTCATACTAATCTTCTATCGTTCCAATTTAGTATATGAGCTGCCAAAGTGAGCACAAAAAACTGGATACTTTTGAGAATCTTGTAGAATTTCTTTGTCCCAAATATTTTCAATCCATGGTTGGTTGAATCCACAGATACAGAACCCATGAATATGGAGGGCCAAATGTACCTTATTAGTGTGTTACATATGATGAACCAATACATTATTAACTAAAGTCTGTAGTTCATATGAAGGTTTGCTGAGTGTTCTCCAGTTTTATGGAAGGTTATTTTGTTCCCATTAAAGAATTTTTCTGACTAATATGAAGGTATAGCCAGGTGCGGTGGCTCACACCTGTAATCCCAGCACTCTGGGAGGCTGAGGTGGGTTTATTGCGTGAGCTCAGGAGTTTCAAACTAGCCTGAGCAAGAGTGAGGCCCATCTCTAAAAATAGCCAGGTGTTGTGGCCGGAGCCTGTAGTCCCTGCTACTCAGGAGGCTGAGGCAAGAGGATTGCTAGAGCCCAAGAGTTTGAGGTTGCTGTGAGCTATGATGCCATGACAGTCTACTGAGGGTGACAAAGTGAGACCCTGTCTCAAAAAAAAAAAAAAAAAGAAAAGAAAAGAAAAAGAAAGAAAAAAATGAAGGTACTTTACTTGGCATTACATAATTTACAAATGACAGGTAAAATTCAGTTTTAGTTGTGTCCTACACCCAGGGAATGTACCGTATATCCTTACATTGTACCCTTAGGGTGGGAAGTTATTAGACCCCTTTATCCCCTTCTTGAATTTAATTAAGATTTTCTTCTGCTTTGGGTCTGTGATTGTTTGTTTTTTTTTTTTTTTTGAGACGGAGCCTCAAGCTATCCCCCTGGGTAGAGTGCCATGGCATCATGCTCACAGCAACCTCCAACTCCTGGGCTCAAGCGAGTCTCCTGCCTCAGCCTCCCAAGTAGCTGGGACTACAGGCTCCCGCCACAACGCCTGGCCATTTTTTTTTTTTTGTTGCAGCCATCATTGTTGTTTGGCGGGCCCAGGCTGGGGATTCGAACCCGCCACCTTAGGTGTATGTGGCTGGCGCCTTAGCCACTTGAGCCACAGGCGCCGAGCCTGGGTCTGTGACTGTTAAGTCTCCTAGTTTCAAACTGGCAATGAGTACATGTGATACTTGTTTTGTGATACTTTACTTAGGAGAATGTTTTCTAAATCCATCCAGGTTGTCACAAAGGATGCAAAGTTTCCATGTTTTTTTGGGGATGAGTAGTATTCCATAGTATACGTATACCAGTTTATTAATCCATTCATGTGTTGATGGGCACTTGGATTTTTGCACACTTTGCGATTGTGAACTGAACAGCTATGAACATTCATTCCACTGCAAATGTCCCTAAAATGTCTTCTCTTCGTTTGGGTAAATGCCTAGTAGTGGGATTGAAGGGTCAAATGGTAGGTCTACTTTTAGTTCTTTGAGGACTCTCCACACTTCTTTCTTTTTTTTTTGAGTGTAGAGATCAATAGCATTAAGTGTACTCACCTTCTTTTATAATCCTCACTACCATCCATCACCAAAACTTTTTTTTTGAGACAGAGCCTCAAATTGTCACCCAGGGTAGAGTGCTGTGGCATCATAGCTCACAGCAACCTCCAACTCCTGGGCTTAAGCAAGTCTCTTGCCTCAGCCTCCCAAGTAGCTGGGACTACAGGTGCCCACCACAACGCCTGGTTAGTTTTTGGTTGTAGTTGTCATTGTTGTTTGGCAGGCCTAGGCTGGATTCAAACTCGCCAGCTCTGGTGTATGTGGCTGACGCCTTAGGCACTTGAGCTCCACACTTCTTCCCATAGAGACTATACCAGTTTGCAGTCCCACCAACAGTGCATGAATGTTCCCTTCTCTCTACACCCACACCAGTAACTGTTGCTCTGGGACTTTGTGATGTGAGCCATTCTCACTGGGTGGGGTTAGGTGATATCTCAAAGTGGTATTGATTTGCATGTCTCTGATAATTAGGGATGCTGAGCACTTTTTCATGTGTTTTGCTCAGTTTTTTAATAGGGTTGTTTGCTTTTTCATTGTTGATACCCTTGAGTTCATTGTAGAGTCTTAGCAGACAAATATCTTCTCTCATTTTGAAAGTTGTCTTTTTGCTTTGTGGATTGTGTCCTTGGCTGTCCAAAAACTTCCTAACTTTATCAAGTTCTATTTATTTGTTTTTGTTGCTGCTGCAATTGCTAGTGGGGTCTTTTCATAAAATCTTTCCCTAGTCTGGTAAGATCAAGAGTTTTCCCCATACTATCTTCTATACTATCTTCTAGAGTTTTTATTTTTTTGTGTATTAGATTTATTTATTATTTTTAAAATGTTTATTTTATTTTATTTTTTTGAGACAGAGCCTCAAGCTGCCCCCCTGGGTAGAGTGCCGTGGCATTACAGCTCACAGCAACCTCCAACTCCTGGGCTCAAGCGAGTCTCTTGCCTCCACCTCCCAAGTAGCTGGGACCACAGGCGCCTGCCACAATGCCCGGCTATTTTTTAGTTGCAGCCGTCATTGTTGTTTGGCGGGTCTGGGCTGGGGATTCGAACCCGCCACCTTAGGTGTATGTGGCTGGCGCCTTAGCTGGTTGAGCCACAGGTGCTGCCCTGTATATCAGATTTAGATCTTTTTTTTTTTTTTTTGAGACAGGAGCCTCAAGCTGTCCCCCTGGGTAGAGTGCCATGCATCTCAGCTCACAGCAACCTCCAACTCCTGGGCTCAAGCGAGTCTCCTGCCTCAGCCTCCCAAATAGCTGGGACCACAGGCACCCTCCACAATGCCCGGCTATTTTTTGGTTGCAGCTGTCATTATTGTTTGGTGGGCCTGGGCTGGATTCGAACCCGCCACCTGGGTGTACATGGCTGGCGCCTTAGCCACTTGAGCCACAGGCGCCGAGCCTAGATTTAGATCTTTTATCTATTAGGAGTTAACTTTTATTTATTTATTGCAGTTTTTGGCTGGGGCTGGGTTTGAACCCACCATCTCCAGTATATGGGGCTGGTGCCCTACTCCTTTGACCACGGGTGCCACCTTATTAGGAGTTAACTTTTAACTGGTGTGACTCCAGTTTCATTTGCTTACATGTGGCTAACCCAAGTGCCCATCAATACATGAGTGGATTAATAAACTGGTATACATATACCATGGAATACTACTTTTTTCAGCAGATTAAATAGAGATTTTTTTCTTTTTTTCTTGAGACAGAGCCTCAAGCTGTCCCCCTAGGTAGAGTGCCGTGGCATTACAGCTCACAGCAACCTCCAACTCCCGGGCTCTAGCGAGTCTCCTGCCTCTGCCTCCCAAGTAGCTGGGACCACAGGCGCCCGCCACAATGCCCGACTATTTTTTGGTTGCAGCCGTCATTGTTGTTTGGCGGGCCTGGGCAGGGGATTCAAACCTGCCACCTTAGGTGTACATGGCTGGTGCCTTAGCTGGTTGAGCTATAGGCGCCGAGCCTAGAGATTTTTTTTTCAAATAGAGATTTTTTTATCAAATATTTTTTTCCCTTAGTGAATACTTCTGTCTGCTTTATTAAAAATTAGATGGCTATATGAGACTGGTTTCATCTCCAGATTCTCTCTTCTGTTCCAGAGATCTATGTCTCTATTTTTGTGTTAATACCATGCTGATTTAATCACTATAGACTTGTAGTATAACCTGAAGTCTGGCACAATGATGCCTCCTGATTTATTCTTATTTCATAGAATCACATTGGCTAATCAAGGTTTTTTTCTGGTTCCATACAAAATGTAGAATTCCTTTTAAGATCTTCAAAGTAAGACTGGCATTTTAATGGGGATTGTAGTAAATCTATAGATTGCTTTGGGTAGTATACACTGGGCACAGTGGCTCACGCCTGCAATCCTAGCACTTTGGGAGGCCAAGACAGGTGGACACCTGAGCTCACAGGTTTAAGACAAGCCTGAGCAAGAATGGGACCCTGTCCCTAAAAAAACAGCCAGGCATTTGGCAGGTGCCAATATTCCCAGCTACTCAGGAAGCTTGAGGCAAGACAATCACTTGAGCCCAAGAGTTGAGGTTGCTGTGAGCTATGATGCCAGAGCACAATACCGAGGGTGACAAAGCGAGACTGTCTCAAAAAAACAAAAACAACCCCCCCAAACCCAATATTAATTCTTCCAAGCCATGAGCATATGTACTTCTATCTGTTAACATCCTCTGCTATTTTTCTTAGTGCTTTATAATTCTCTGTGGAGATCCTTCACATTTTTTGTTAGATATATTCCAAGGTATTTAATTTTGTTTGATGCTACTGTGAAGGGTATAATATCTTTGATCTGATTCTTAGCTTGACTGTTGTTGGCATGTATGAAGGCTACTGATTTGTGTCCATTGATTTTTATAACCTGAAATGTTGTTGTATTTCTTGGTCATTTCAAGGTCTCATGGTTGAAGGCTTGGTATTTTCTAAGTATAGGATCATAACATCTACAAAGAGTGATAGTTTGACCCATTCTGCTCCATTTGGATACCCTTAATATCTTTCTTTTATTTGATTGCATGACTAAAACTTCTAGCACTATGTTGAAAAGTAGTGGTAATAGTGGGCATCCTTGTCTGGTTCCAGTTCAAAGTGCAAATGCTTTCAACTTTTCTCCATTCAATATGAAGGTGGCTGTTGGGTTATTGTATATGGCTTTTATCAGTTTCAAAAATGTCCCAGGCATGGTGGCTCATGCTTGTAATCCCTACACTCAGGTTGAGCTAGAGCAAGACCTCCTCTCTAAAAATAGCTGGACCTTGTCCTGGGTGCCTATAGTCCCAGCTACTTGGGAAGCTGAGGCAAAAGAATTGCTTGAGCCCAAGAGTTTGAGGTTGCCGTGAGCTATGATGCTACATCACTCTACAGTGGGCGATATCCTCTGACAGAGTCTCAAAACAAAAATGTCCCATCTATGCTTATATTCTTGATTGTTCTTATCAAAAAAGGATGCTGAATTTTGTCAAAAGTTTTTTCTATGTCAGTTGAGAGAATAATACAGTCTTTGTTTTTACTTTTGCTTAAGTGATGAATAGATTTGTGCATGTTGAACCAGCCTTGTACCCCTGGGATGATGGATAATTTTCCCGATGTGTAGCTGATTTCTGTTTGCTAAGATTTTATTGAGTGCTTTTACATTGACATTTATTAATGATATTGATTTACAGTTTTCGTCTTGTTGTGTCCTTTCCTCATTTTGGTATCAGGGTGGTATTTGCTTCATTGAAGGAGTTGGGGAAGATTCCTTCCTTCAAATGTTTAGAATAGATTCTGCAATACATGCACCAGCTTGTCTTTGAAGGTTTGGTAGAATTGTGCTGTGAAACTCTCTGGTCCTGGACTTTTTAGGGGGGTTGGATTTTATTGTTTTGATTTTGGAACTTAAAATTTGTCTATTCAAGAGTTCTCTTTCTTCTTAGTTGAGTCTAGGAGGTAGTGTAATTCCAAGAATTTGTCAATTACCTCCCTGTTTTCAAATTTCTGGGTGTAGAGATTTTTGTAGTATTTAGTGAAGATCTTTTGTATCTCTGTGGTATTGGTTGTTGTTTCTCCTTTTTCATTTCTGATTGAGCTTGTTAGAGATCTTACTTTTCTGTTTCTGGTTAATCTAGCCAATTTTGTTTATCTTTTCAAAGAACCAACTTTATGTTTCATTAATCTTCTGAATGATTTTGTTTAGTTCTGATCTGGTTTTGGTTATTTCTTTTCTTCTGCTGTGTCTGGGATTAGATTGCTCTTCATTTTCCATCTCCTCGAGATGATTCATTAGATTGTTCATTTGTGCTCTTTCTAATTTCTGGAAGTGGGCATTTAATATGATAAATTTGCCTCTTTGAAGTAACTAACTGCCTTTGCAGTATCCCAGAGTTTTAATAAGCTTACAGCACTGTCATTTTGTTCAAAGAATTAACGATTTCCTTTTTTTTTTTTAATTGTTGGGGATTCATTGAGGGTACAAGAAACCAGGTTACACTGATTGCATTTGTTAGGTAAAGTCCCTCTAATGATTTTCTTCTTTATTTCCTTTTTAACCCAGCTATTGTTTAGTAATAGGCTATTTACAGTTCAAGATTTTGTGTGATGATGAAGTGTTCTTGTGGCATTGAGTTCTACTTTTATTCCACTGTAGTACATGGAATATGGTTTTTGTCTTGTTGTTCTGTCCTTTCGTGGCATAAAGGAAAGATATAATTTCTATTTTTTAAAATTAATTTGTTGAGACTTGATTTGTGTCCTAGGATGTGGTCAATCCTGGAGAATGATCCACGAGCTGAAGAGAAGAATGTATTCAGTAGTATTAGGGTAAAGTGTTCTGTAGATGTCTGTTAAGCTCTATTGTTCTAGACCAGTGGTTCTCAACCTTCCTAATGCTGTAGCCCTTTAATACAGTTCCTGTGGGTCGTGACCCACAGGTTGAGAAGCACTGTTCTAGACTCATGTTTAAGTCCATTGTCTAGTTTCTGCTTGGAGGATCTGTCCAGTTCTTTCAGTGGGGTGTTGAAGTTCCTGACTACCATGGTATTGTAGGTTATCATGCTGTTCACACTAAGTAGGGTTTGTTTTATAAATCTGGGAGTGTTTATGTTAGGTGCATATATGTTTAGAATTGATATGTCCTCTTGTTGTATTGACCAATATATAGTGTCCACTTTTTTTTTTTTGAGACAGAGCCTCAAGCTGTCCCCCTGGGTAGAGTGCTGTGGTATCATAGCTCACAGCAACCTCCAACTCCTGGACTTAAGCGAGTCTATTGCCTCAGCCTCCCAAGTAGCTGGGACCACAGGCGCCCACCACAACACTCAGCTTTTTGGTTGCAGCCATCATTGTTGTTTGGCCGGCTGGGCTGGATTTGAACCCGCCACCTTAGGTGTATGTGGCTGGCGCCTTAGCCACTTGAGCCACAGGCGCCGAGCCTGGTGTCCACTTTCATCTTTCTTTTTTTTTCTTAACCATAAATTCTTATTTAATGAAAGACATCCTGCTGAGAAATAGAGAAATAATTGTTAGGTAAGTTTATATGGCACATGATTATGATTAAGTTTCTATAAATCATATTTCTGTATTATGCTTTCTGTTAATTCCAGAGCATAATATTCATGTAGCAATGGCAAGAATTACTGATTTTTTTTTTTTGAGACAGTCTCACTTTGTTATCCTTGGTAGACTTGGGCTCAAGCCATCCCCTTGCCTCAGCCTCCCAAGTTGCTGGGATTATAGGTGCTCACCACAACACCCACTTATTTTTAGATATTCGGTCTTGCTCTTGCTCAGGCTCATCTGGAACTCCTGATCTTAAGCAATCTACCCTTCTCTCCTCCCCCAGAATCCTGGGATTAGAGGCATGAGCCACTGTACCTGGCTGCTTTTTTTTTTTTTAAATGTCCATCCTCTTGATAAAGCATGTAACATCATGATTATTTAGTTGGAGCTAAATATTACTTACTATCATACTCAAATGGTAAAATTTTGAGTATGTGATACTCAAATGAATCAGCTGAGCATTTGAGTATGTGATACTCTAATGTTACGAAATGAAGTCTAAGTCTAAGAAATTTAGACACATTATTTTTCATTTACAAAATTTACATATATAAATTCAATAGCTGTACTTGGCTTTCACCTATTTTTGTGTTGAAATTTCTCATCATTTATAGTTTGTCCCCAGCACAAAATCCTGAGCCATGGGATACCAGGTAATAATATGGTAGTAGCAGAGTCTGCTTTTGCATACTGTTCATGATTCTGCGGATTTATCTGAAACTTCCTTTTTCTCTTCTGTAGTATCAGTAAGTATTTTATCATATATCTTTGCTGTAGTAGGTGTAGTCTGGGGAGTCGCAGTGTGTTCAAACCCTTGGTAGTGACCCATGGGTGAAGGTGGCATAGAAGAGGCAATGGAAATTGCATCCTGTGATGATGATAACAAGATCGTATATTCATTTTTTTTTTTTTTGAGACAGAGCCTCAAGCTATCCCCCTGGGTAGAGTGCCATGGCTTCACAGCTCACAGCAACCTCCAACTCCTGGGCTCAAGCAAGTCTCCTGCCTCAGCCTCCCAAGTAGCTGGGACCACAGGCGCCTGCCACAAAGCCAGGCTATTTTTTGGTTGCAGCCATCATTGTTGTTTGGCGGGTCCAGGCTGGATTTGAACCTGCCACCTTAGGTGTATGTGGCTGGCACCTTAGCCACTTGAGCCACAGGTGCCGAGCCCGTATATTCATTTTGATCTTGATCCTTGAGAAACAGTTTTTTCCTAGGATGTCCCCGACTGTCCATCCAACATGCCTTCCTTGTTTAGATATATCATCTCTAATATCTGAAACATCCCTCCCACATGGCAAGAAAAGACCAAAGCATGAGCCCTCTTCTGCTTCTTGGACACATGGTTTATATGAGAAAGTGTTGTGATAAGCAATAGCAATAAGGAACATCTCAGTACAGATTATAAAGTCCTGGAGTCCTGTAGCCACAGCTTCTACAGTTTGCCATGCCCATGAATGCTTTTCAGAAATAACACCAACTTTTACCAACAAAGCAATAACTACTGCTTGCCAAAAAGAAACAAAAACCACCAGCTTTACACAAAGAAATTTTCCAATAGGTTGGATTGGACTCAGTTCTTCTTTTATAACTTTATAAAATAGCAAGACACAATATATGGCAGACAGTTGTAACACATTGTTTATTATAACCAAATTCAAGTCCAAGCATTTGAAAAGCTAAAGTCATATATACCAAGCAGCTCATAAATTAAAGCAACAATGGTGGTGAATGGTCTGACAACTGTATATTGGGATACACCTAGTTTGCACCTAAACAGCAATACTTCTCCCATAGCTCATGGTGGACAGCAACATAAAGAAGGGAAATGTTTCTGCTGATCTTTAACTTTAAGAATTAATCCCAGATTTGGATACTGGTTAGATAATTGGTAAGGAATCCCATAAAGTTGTAAATGACATAAGCTTCATAGCAATCTCTGAAGGCATCCACACATACTGCAATGCTGGAGTATTTCCAAGCTATCCAACTATCGAAACTGTATATGGGTACCATCCAAAGAATCCTTATTATTGGTTTTTGTAGTTCAGGTTGTGTATAATTCACTAAGTGTTGGAATATCACCCACAGTGATATATGTATAGTCAACAGCAAAAAAATTCTAGCAATGAACCAAACCTTTGTGTGTATGCCCACCTCCAGTTTCTATAATTCCCATACATATGGAGGAACCACAACCACTATGGACACCAGGTAGATGATCACTGCTAAAGGTCGAATCCATTGTGTCTAGTTCCTCTAGGTACAAGTGCAAAGCATGTTTTTACATAAATCAGTTCCAAGTAGCAAGGGAAAAGACCTTGAAGGAGACTGTAATGAGGAGCCCTGTTTTCTGATTATTTTGTCAATCTGCATACTATGGCATAAGAGCTATTGGGTGACTTTACCAACAGCACAACCTGCCTCTTTGGCTGGTGCTGTGCTTTCTGCTACTGCTCCAAATTGTAGTCTGTCAGGGTTCTACCAAGGAGCAGTGTGGGCAGTGTCCTTTCTTTCACACCCCATGTCTACCTAGTTCTATTGCAGTGGAATCCTTGGAATTGCTCCCTCGCCTAGGGATCGCCCCAAGCTCTACCTGCACCATGGCCTCGAGAATGGAGGTGACCAGATTGGTTTCCAGGGATCCTGTACACTCCGTTTCTGCCCTGCAGCTGCCTGCCTGCTTGCTCTTCTTTGGGACTTGTATTTCCTCCCTCTGGTATTTGCCAGTGTCTCTTCACCTAATTCTGCTGGTAGACGAGGCCCCAGGATCTCCTAACTTACTTGCATAGGACACCCGCTACCAACTTTTATCTTTCTTTTCTTTAGTTGTTTTAAAGCCAATTGTATCTGCAAAGAGGATTGTGATATATACTTTATTTTGGTTTCCATTTACCTGAAATACGGTTTTCTAACACTTCACTGAGTCTTGATATGCCCTTGGGGATTAGATGTGTTTCCTGAAGACAGCAAATACTTGGTTTGTACCAAGTGAGCCAGTCTGTGCCTCCTTGGTGGGGATTTCAAGCTGTTTATATTTATTGAGGGAAATGATAAGTAGAGGAGAGTTCAGTTCATATTATTATGTGGAGGGGACTGTTGCCTTATTTTATCACTTGGGCCATCGTGATAGCTAAGCTTTGTCCTGTAATTTTTGGGTGTCTTTACTTTGCTGGTGGTCCGTTGTATTGGTCAGTGTATAGTACAGGTCTGAGAACTTCCTGAAGGACTGGTCTTGTCTTAGCAAATTTCCTCAATGCTTGCTTGTCAGAAAAATATTTGGTTTTTCAGAGCAGGGGTCCTCAAACTTTTTAAATAGGGGGCCAGTTCACTGTCCCTCAGACTGTTGGAGGGTCGGACTGCAGGCCCTGGGATGAGTTGGTTGCTAAGCAGGACAGGCAACAACGGCCAAAACACCTGGCGGGCCTGATAAATGTCCTAGGTATGGCCATAGTTTGAGGATGCCTGTTGCAGAGTATAGAACCCAGGTTTGCAATTGTTTTGTTTGAGAAGATTGAAGACGGAAATTTACTCTCTTTTGGCTTGTTAAAGTTCAGTCAAGAAGTCAGCTGACATTTTGATGGGTTTACCCTTCTAAGTGAGCTGCTGCTTATGCCTGGCTGCTTGCAGAATTTTCTTTCATTTTTACTTTGGCTGGGTTAATTACAATGTGTCCAGGACATGCTCTATTTGAATTGAGTTGGCCCAAGGTTTAATAATCCATCAAGTAGACAAATGTCTGAAATCTACAGCAATATTAGAGAAATTTTCAGCTATAATACCCTGACCAAGGCTTCCATGATTCTCCTTCATAATGTAGATGATGGTACATTTTGTGTAGTCCCATAATTCTCTAAGAGATAGCTTTGCTTTTAATCTTTTATTTTCTGCCACTTTAAATGACTGGGATAGCTGGAGAGCCTGGTCTTCAATCTTTGAGATTCTTTCTTCTCCATGGTATAATGTGTTACTGAAACTTTCTATTACATTTTGAAACTCTCTGAAGGACTCTTTCAATTCTTTTAGCTCTTTTATATTGTTTCTAATTGTATTCTTGGAGAATTTGTCCTATCTTTCCTTAAATTCTTGGGTCATATTTTGGATTTCTTTTTGCTCATTTTCCACCTTTCCTTCATTTTTTAAAATTAAATCACAAACACATCGATCATGTATACATTAATGCATTTATGGGGTATAATGTGCTGATTTCATGTAGAATTAGTAATGCTTACATCACACTGGTTAATATATACCTCATCTCGTTTGCTTAATTATTGTTAAGACATTTATACTCTATACTAATAGATCCAACAGATACCCTTGCATTATGCACCATTCACCCTCCCTCGATCTGACCTTCCTCCTCCCCTCCCATCACCCCCATCTCCCGCCTTCATCTTGGGTCATCATAGTTGTGATCTATTCTTCATAACACATTTCTTTCATTATTTTTGCCACCCATAATCTGAATTCTCGGTCATTTCCACAATTTTTTGTAGTCAGGATCTTCTGAGGTTACTACATTGTCATCCCTTGTGGGAGGTGATCTGATTCTTCATGATAGCCATGATTTTTTGTTGGTTCTTGCTTAAGGTGACCAGATTTTAACATTGGTAAAGCAGGACACCATTGGGTGGGCGGGGCCTGGGGGCAGGGCCTGACAACAATGCAAACTTTGATAAGCAGTTCTCAATAATCAGTTCTCAACAATTATTTGTTATTATTAAAGTTTAACATTATAAAATTAACAAAAATAATATAAAATGCACATCCTGGTGAAATAGCGACATGGCAGCTGAAAACCGTATATTCCCTTCCTATTGTCCAGTGTTCCTTAGCTTGTTGTGCATTCTTTCCAAAAATCGGGGCTTTTTAAAAATGCCACAGGATGCAGGACAAATTGTTAAAAATCAGGACTGTCCCACCAAAAGCGGGAATGTTCTCTTCCCAAAGCAGCTTCCTACTTCTGGGGAGATGCTCCAGGCTTGGGGGCACCCTGAGCCCACCCTACCAGGGAGGGATTTAGGAAGGTGCTATACTCTCTGTCCAGCTGCCTCTCTGCCCACGCTGGAAACATCATTTCTTTCTCTGCTCAAAACACGGGCCACCTGCCGTGGTGTCTGGCACTTATAACAGGCCAAAAGGTACATTGGTCACCTTACTTTGGGGGGGGGGACTACTTGTTTGTTCCAGACAGTTTGGCTACTTCTGAGCTCATTGTCCTTGCCTAGAAGCAAGGAAGGAGCCAGTCTCCTTCTGATACCTTGCCCAGGAGGGGAGTAGGGAGTTTACATTAGCCTTTTCATTTCCAAATGAAGTTACATTAACCTCTTCATTCCCAAATGGAGTTACATTAACCTTTTCTGCAGCCCATATATTCCCTTCCCATTCTCCCGCTGTCCCCTAACTTGTCATTCATTCTTTCC
>CAUYTI010061518.1:0-14397 GCA_963575145.1 Galago senegalensis | reverse complement strand
GAGGTGTTGGGAAGCTCTGGGTGACCAGGAGGTGTTGGGAAGCTCTGGGTGACCAGGAGGTGTTGGGAAGCTCTGGGTGACCAGGAGGTGTTGAGAAGCTCTGGGTGACCAGAGGTGTTGGGAAGATCTGGGTGACCAGGAGGTATTGCGAAGCTCTGGGTGATGCCAGAGCATCGGGGGCCTTCTGGTGAGCAGCAGGTGAGGGCAGGGCTGGCGGGGTCTGGGACTTCCATGGTGCTTCTCCATGAAGAGCTCCCTGTAAGCTCGAGGTGAGGGGAGCACACCCTCCCTGGTAGTTCCCACCGACAGCACAGATCTACATGTGTATTTTCACCCAGGTCTCCCCATAGCAGCTGCGCTCCCCTGAGACCTAGGGCCTGGCTACCACCTGTGGACAGAGGAGGCACGGTGCTCCTCTGCCCTGCCTCATAAGACCTGCCTCCCTCCTGTGCAGACTCGCTGACGTAAACACAGTCAACCTAACCCTAACCCTTACCCTTGCGGCCCTGGGAGGTCCTCGTCCCTAACACACATCATGGAGAGTTTATCCCAGTCACAGGAGTGAGAAGACCATGCTCAGTGTGATGGTCTTCCTGCCTCAGAAGCCCCTGCCCTCAGGGTGTCTATATCCAGCACACTCCCATGGGTGGGCACCCATGGGCAGCTGGGCCAGATGCTGAGGGTCCAGCTGAGAGTCCTGCCCTGGGCTGCCCCCAACCCCTGCCCCACCTCAGGCCTCTCTTGTGCTAAGACAGAAGCTCCAGGAAGTCTACCGTGACAGCCCCACAGGGCCTGGGGAATCAGGGATAGGCTGATCAGCCTACAGGTCAGCTTCACCCTAAGACCTCTGAGCTCATCCCCACTGTGAAGGATGGGGCTTGAACTCTGGCTGCAGAATGAACCTGAGCCCCAAGGGGCCCTGAGCAGGACCTCTCAGGGTGAGAAAGATTGGCACCTTCAGACTCCACCAGATGCACAGAATGTGTGTCTGCTGGGGACAGAAAACACATGACCAGGTCCCCCAGGAGGGAGCCAGGCCTCAGGAGAGCAGAGTAGGGAAGTGCTGCTAGATGGGTGTTTGTGGCATGGATAATTGTCACTTACTCATCTCCTCATCCCACAGCTATGTGACAGATGCAGGGAGACAGCCCAGGAGGTGAGGAGGCAGGAGGACTCCAGGACCAGAGCCAACCCCAGATCACAGGAGCTTCTAGACCCTCCATACCCCCACCCAGGGCCTGGCAGTAGTGAGTTGAGAGGGCTGGAGAAGTATCCCAGCCCCAGCATTGGGTCCAGAAAGCCCAGTGGACAAGAACTCAAAGGACATGCTTAGGGAAACTGGTCTCTGGGCCGTGTCCAGGCAGGGGTGGCCAGGGGAGGAGGAGGAGCCTGTCCCCGGGAGTCCGCACAGCTACACCTGCCTGTGACTTCCAGGATCAGAGCACTTATGACCCAGTGACACTAGTCTCAGAACAGGGTCTCATTCATCCTGTGCATTTTAATTGACAACCGGAGGCTCTGGCTGCTGTGTGGCTGGGCTCACTGGCCTACTCTCACTGGAGAGAGACCCCACAGGGTCTCCCGTATGGCAACCCAAAGCAGATAGCATGCACCCCCCAGGCCCTAGCCCCCAGGACCCAAGCAGTCGCCCTACCCCCACACTGGTAAGCCAGCAGCTGCACCTCCAGGCAGGCTCTGTCTGCAGGTGGTAGCCAGGCCCTAGGTCTCAGGGAAGCATGCCGCTATGGGGAGACCTCGGTGAAAACCCACATGTAGCAGCTGGAAGGTGGGAGACACGGTGTTCCTCTGCCCTGCCCCGCCCCAGAGACCAATTCTCCCCCTCAGCTGTCTGATCTGTGAAAATAATAACAGAACTCACCCCACAGTTTGCTGTGAGAATCACGCAAACTATCCCTGTAAACCAGCCAGGTGTAAACCAATCACCTTTGCTGGTGCCTCTCTAGTCTGAGCTCAAGCAAACAAGATGGCACAGGCTGGGTAGCTTCCCCACCAAAGCAGTATTTTCTCCCAGTTCTGGAGGCTGGAAGTTGGGGCTCCAGGTGTGTATAAGAGCTATGTCTGGAGGGGGCTGCCCCTCTGGCTAGGTGCAGCCACTTCCTCACCGAGTCCTCACCTGGTAGAGAGAGAGTGAGCTCTCTGGTGTCTCCTAGAAAGGCACTGATACTATCAGATGGGGCCCCACCCTTATAACCTCATTTAACTTGAATTCTTTAAAAGCCTCAATGCAAATGAAACCAACCTGGGAGCTAGGGCTTTAACATGTGAACTTAGGGGAGGAACAAACACTTGTCCATAACACTCACCAAGGGCATCAAACATCCCAAAGCTTTGGGACTGAAGCCGGTTGAGCAGAAAGGCAAGGCGAGTTCAGAGATGCAGGATGACAGGTGGGCAGCAGCCAGGGAGAGAAGAAGCTGTCCATGCAGAGAAGAAGCTGTCTCTAGGAGGACGGTGAGAAAGGAACCAGGGTCCAAAATAGCCCAAGTGTCAGCTGGTGGTGTGTGTGGAGACAGCAGGGCCCAGCTGGCTGGATGTTAAGTCAAGCCCACTCTAAGGTGTGGGCTGCAGAAAATGGCTCTGGGACCAAGGCTGACCAGCTGGGTGGGGACAGCAGGGAGAAGTGTGACTGACCCCGAGCACTTTGAGCCCCTCCCTGAATAGCCTTCTAAGCGCAGCAAGCTTTGGGGGCACACGAAGAGCAACTCCCCTGAGACATTGGCAGCTGAGTCACACTCTGGACCAACTGTCAAAGTTTCCCTCACACGGCCGAGCTGTCACCAAAGCATGGCGTTTGTTGTAATTTTATGGATAATAGATCATATTACACATGAGAAGAATTCATAATATGGAGATGAAGAAAAACAATTTATTAATGCTAATAAATCCTCCAATAAAACTTCCAGGAGGACCTATAGTGATAAATTGAATAATTATGAGTATAATTATGACTAACTAGAAGTATAATTTCATGCTAATGCAATAATAATGACACAAAAGTGTAGATCATGAATTTTAACTGCTTAGTTATTTCACATTTCCACAAGCATGAACAAAAAAGAAAAAAAAAACCTCTCTGAAATCTGATCAAATTACGGTTGACTGAGAAAGAGAAAGTGTTCTTGGTTCAAACAGACGTCGTGATGGTCTTTGCTGGACTGCAAAAGAGCCTTATGCTAATTAGAAACCTGAAGAGACGGAATTCAAGAAATAAATACTCAGAGGTGCAACGTTTTTCTGAGTCAGAAACTCCTGGTTAATCCATCGTTTTATCATCCTGGAGAGGGATAAAGCACCAAGTGAAAGGAGAGAGGATGAAAGAGAATTTGCACGTAAGTGCATTCCACGCTGATGGGTGTTCAGGAAGGAATAACTTCCACCTCAGACAGGAATAGCTGCTGTGAACAAATTGTCCCAGGGTGTGATGCTAAGAGGCCCCCAAATTAACTTGCATCCGAAAAGGAGGAGGCTGGAATCGGAGCATGGGTCCTTGTTGGCAGTATCCTCACTCTGGACCCAGGACCCAGCAAGGAGGCTTCCAGCCCAGAGACGTTCATGCACGTCATTGCTTATGATGAATGTAGGCTGTAAAACTGTCCTTGGGCTGTGAGCCCCACCAGCTGGGTACGAGGCCAGGACCTGGATGACACTATCAAGTCAGAGTTAGGCAGGAAAACGGAGGCCTGGGGTAAGCAGAGGGGCCTGAGGAGGAGGCAGGGCAGGAAGGGAGCCCCTCCTGAGCTCTGGGAGACCTCTTCCTGTCATCTTTGCAAAGATCTTCTTGGGGATGGCCCAGGTCTCAGCACACCCTGTTCACTCTGTTCACGAAGGCTTTTCCCGGCTGCAGACCCCGGCAGGAGAGATTCCTCCCAATACAAAGGACTTAGGTGACACTTGGGAATAACAGACACCATCAACCTACTTTAAGAAACATCCAAACAGTGTTGCATCCCGAAAAGGACGAGGCTGACGCTCCCCCTCCAGCTTCCCCAAGTCCTCCACATGGGTGTGATCAGCCCTTAATTCTGGCTGTTCTGATTGAGCGGTGCTGGTGTCTCACTGTGCTTTAATTTGCATTTCTGTAATGACCAGTAAGACAGCATCTTTTCCTGCACTTATACTAGTGTTTTTCAACCTTTATATCTCACAGCACACTTGAAACTATAGTTAAACTTCCACGGCACACTTAAAGTATGTTGATCAAAAAAAAAAAGAGCAAGAAAAAGGATATACTTATTATGCTCTGAACTTCTTTTGAAAATAATATAATTAATGATCTTTAAAAAATTTTTATGGTAGAATGGCGCCTGTGGCTCAAAGAGTTGGGCACAGAGGTGGTGGGTTCAAACCCAGCCCTGGCCAAAAACTGCAAAAAAAAAAAAAAAAAAAAAGAAACCATTTCTGCCACACCTAAGATCCTTTCACTGCACACCCATTGAAAATCGCTGACTTATTTTCTATCTACATATCTTTTGGGGTAAAGGGTTTGTTTAAATATTTTGTCCACTTTTTATAGGGCTGTTATTTTCTTACTGAGTTTTATGGGAGTTCTTTACAAATTCTGCCTACAATGTCTTCATCGAACGTACGCTTCATAAATGCTTTCATTCTGTCTGTGACTTGCCTTTTAACTCTGTTAATAAACTGGAAGAACAGACGTTTTTAACTGCGATGACGTTCAATTCACCAATTCTTTCCTTTGGGGGCTTTCACTTTTTTGATAGCGTTATCTGTGAATTACTTGCATTATTTTCTGTATACAGTGAGAAGTGAGCCCAAGGTCACCAGAACTCTGACCTCAGTCACTGCCAGTCACTTTGCTAATTCTTGAACTTTATAGAAGTAGAATCATCCAGTCTGTAGCTGTTTGTGTGTCTGTGAGAGGTTGTGTGGTGCACAATGGGGAGAAAGAGAGGGAGGGAGAAGGAGGGAGGGATAGAGAGAGAGGGCGGGAGGGGGGGAGAGAAAGAGGGAGAGGGAGAGACGGAGAGGGGCAGGGACAGAGAGGGAGAGAGACTCTCCAGTCACCTCCAGGTCACCCGCTGCTGTGAAAAGCCATTGGCAATACTCAAGCCTACTTGTCAAGAACTCCCTCAACCTGACACAGAAAAAAACGTGTTCCCAGAGCGCTTGGAAAACGCCAAGGTCAGGGAAGAATTGTAACATCATCTCAGGAACACGGTGCCAGACACCTGTGGTGCTGCTGGATCTTGTGTCTAATAATAACAAATAATAATAACAATAATAATAAAAAAGAAAGTGGGGGACTGGAGGCAGGGCCTCTCAGCCCCTGCAAGCACTCAAAGTCTGCACCCCCCACTCCCCACCCCCCCCAATGGCTAACTCACCTGCAGGGTGTAACGGCTGGGAACAGCGTCGCTCACAGAGGAGGCTCTGAGGTGTGGGGCTGTTTGACCTCGAGCATAAAAATGCAGGGGTGGGAGTAGAACCGAGCCCAGGACCTGGATGCTCTGTACCCAGGACACACTGTGAGAAGCAAGCAGACCCCCTGCAGGCCTCCAGAAGTCAACAGTGGGAAGAAAATGGTTACCTTTTGGAATAAGAAGTTTTGCTATCCAGAAAATTTAAGAGAAAAATTAAAGAATTAATAGAAGGGTAAGACAGGCCAGCAACCCGGTGGAATCAACCCGGACGGTCAGGAGCTGTCTGAGCAGGTGGCATGTTATAAAATACAGCAGTTTTCTCCTGCTGACGAAGGTCACAGACATGTTAACTGCCTAGCAACACACAGACCCAGACCCAGAGCTGTCTAAGGCTACAGAGGTGGGGGCAGAGAAGGGACCAGCAGGGTGGACAGTACTTCCGGGCAGAGGCACCTGTGGTCAGCCCCCACCCCCAGCCCGGACCTTCATTTCTGTCCCTGAGTTCCCAGGACTTAGCTTGGAACAAAGGAGAGTGGGAGCGGGGACCAGACCAAATTCCCAAAGGGGATTTCCCTGTGGTATCGTGGGGTGGGGGCACGGAGCTGGAGTGTTATAATGGACACTGTTCCCAAGGGCACTAAAAATAAATAAAAATAAGAACCACGGGGCAGCGCCTGTGGCTCAGGGAGTAGGGCGCCAGCCCCATATACCAAGGGTGGTGGATTCAAACCCAGCCCCGGCCAAACTGCAAAAAAAAAAAAAAAAATAGCTGGGCGTTGTAGGGGGCACCTATAGTCCCAGATACTCGGGAGGCTGAGGCAAGAGAATCGTCTAAGCTCAAGGAGTTGGAGGTTGCTGTAGCTGTGACTTCATGGCACTCTACAGAGGGTCAATAAGTGAAACTCTGTCTCTAAATAAATAAATAAATAAATAAGAACCATGGCACAGGAGACCTGCATGCTGGGATCAGGTGGGGTCCTCACCGCTGTGGCTGAATTATATCCCCTAAAATCCCTGTGCTGGAGCCCTGATCCCCTGTGTGACTGTGTTTGGAGATGGGGCCTGTAAGGAAGTGACCAAGGTCACATGAAGTCACAGCATAGCCTGAATCCCGTAGGACAGGCTAGAAAATGGCTAGCCCAGTACTGTCTCTGTCCCCAGCAGGTGAGGGCACAGAGAGACGGTGGCCATCGCAGACCAGGAAAAGAGCCCCTGCCAGGCATGAATCTGCTGGCTCCTGGACTGGGGCCTTGCAGGTCCCAGGGCTGTGGGGCCTAAACCTCAGTGGCACTTTGTTATGGTGGCCTTGGCTGACACACTCATGCTGGTCAGGGTACAGCGTTTGAGCAGTTTGTAATCTCTTTGGGGAAAAGACTCCATTAGAAGTCAAAATGTAACATCCCTCAAAAAACTCTTTTTTTTTAGAGACAGAGTCTCACTTTATTGCCCTTGGTAGAGTGTCATGGCGTCACAGCTCACAGCAACCTCCAACTCCTGGGCTAAAGTGATTCCCTTGCCTCATCTTTCCTATTAGCTGGGACTATAGGTATCCACCACAACACCCAGCTATTTTTTTTTTTTTGTTGCAGTTTAAACCCGCCACTCTCAGTATATAGGGCTGGTGCCCTACTCACTGAGCCACAGGCACCGCCCCTCAATACCTTTTAATAAAAATTTCAGATACGTATCGTCTTGCATTTGGCTTAGTTTTATAAAAGATGTTGATTCTGATGTCTGGAGGAAGGCAAGACTTCAAGACAGCACCCACTCTGGAGCTGGCTCACCGCCAGCCCTCAGGGAGAACCCCCGC
This sequence comes from Galago senegalensis, assembly GCA_963575145.1. NCBI lineage: Eukaryota > Metazoa > Chordata > Mammalia > Primates > Galagidae > Galago > Galago senegalensis. Next base: position 7,185 of record CAUYTI010061518.1, on the reverse strand, counting down.
TCCCCACTGGCTTCTCCCCCATGGCCCTGGTTCCCGGCCCCAGTGGGGGTCTCCTTCCCTGTGTGAAGGGGGCAGCTGACACGTCTGCTGGCTTTAGTTTCCAATATTGCTGGCTGTTTCTTCTTCTGAGTCCTCACAGGGATTTATTTTGTTGAGAAAATTGGACGGGCCACATGGGGAGCTGTTAGCCAGAGACTATTTTAAACGGGAAGTCCTCTTTGCGTTTTACACTCTGTCCCCACATCCTGCCTCCTCCTCGAGGTGTCAGACACGCTGGCGCTCTCTGCACACCCCAGACACATTCCCGTGGTGTTTAACAGGAAGCCCGGCACTCACTTCCTAGAAGGATTCACAGGTCCACACGGATCTCCAGCAGGTTTTCAGCAACGCACTGATGGCCTCTTTTTCCGTAGGCCATCTTGGTGCTGCCACCCCAGCACGGTGCAGCCCTGTGTCACGTTGAAGAGCGCAGAGCCACCAAGGACACAAATCCCTGACTTCACGGATGTCAGCCAGCCCCAGACTCACTCCCTGGAGAGGCCCGTTTCTGTGTTCTAGAAAAGACTTTATCTAATTCATTTTAATTATGTTCAGAAATGATCCGTTTTCCATGAAAATGTGTGCAGGATTTATTTTATCCTTGGAAGTTATTACTCTGCCATGAAAAATTCCAAGTATCCAGGAGCACAGTGGAGTAAAATTAGGCTTGACTTTAATCACACAGCACAGAGTAGAAAATTTATGTGCTTTCTTGGTGCAATCATATGCACAATTAGCCCGTGAAGAGCTACTGCCTTATTCCCTAAGGGCGAGGTTCAGCATCCAGGTCTGTTCTGAGAACCCAGCCCAGCAGCTGCCCTGGAAAAACTATGTCTCCAGAGAGCTCCACGGAAGGGCTGCGGCCACCGCACAGCCTTGAGGGAGCTGTCCCTGGTGACAGAGCCGTCCCTGGTGACAGAGCCAAGCAGTGCTCAGTCGCAGAGCGACTCGGGATTTGAGGGCCCCATTTCTAGTGCTGATTCTGCAGTCTATTGAGGACCCCTATTTGAGGACCCCATTTCTAGTCCTGATTCTGCAATCTATTGGTGTTTCCCGCATGGAATAATCTTTATTTACTACGTCCAGGTAGCACTGTCCTGAGCACTGTCCTGGTGAGGCACAGTCCTGTGTGATGCAGACACAGGAATCAGGATGGGCTGTCTCTGTCCCCTTGCTCCGTGTCACACCTATGAATATTTTAAATGTCACTGGATAAACCTGTGATGTCCTTAAATAGACCCCAAATTCCATATCTCTGAAGGATACGATCTCGGCGCCCCTCATCCCGGCTCCTCACAGGTTTCCCACTGTGGACAGTCTGGACGCAAAGCTCTGTTGTAGCAAGGGCACTTTCTGTGAGTCCCTTGTGGGATGCCCAGAAGAATCCTTGTGAAAACTGCCTTTGCCTCTGTTAACAACTCTCTCTATAAAGACAGTGTCAGACTCAATCAGGAGCTGAGGATCGTGGCGTCAAGTCCAGTGAATGAGGAGCGCTCTGAATTCCCAAGTGCTGCTTTAGGGAAAACAACTCCGGGCCCAGAAAAAGACAAAACAGCAAGAAACCCCGGGCACAAAGTGACAGTGATGAGAATTGATGGCAGACCTCTGCAACACCCAAGTCCAGTCACCTGCAAGTGACACCCGGGGACCCAGGTGTCTTACCCCCAAGTTCAGTCACCTTCAGAGTGACACCCAGGGACCCAGGCGTTTCACCCCCAACTCCAGTCACCTGTGAGTGACACCCGGGGACCCAGGCATCTCATCTCCAAGTCCAATCACCTGCAGAAAGACACATAGGGACCCAGACATCTCACTCCCAAGTCCAGTCACCTGTGAGTGACACACAGGGACCCAGGCGTCTCACCCCCAAGTCCAATCACCTGCAAGACACACGGGGGCCCAGGCGTCTCACCCCCAAGTCCAATCACCTGTGAGTGACACACAGGGACCCAGGCATCTCACCCCTGCCACCCCCTCATTTGCTGTTTGCCGTCAGCCCCGGCTGGGACTTTGTAGACAAGGCTGAGCAGATGCTGAGACAGTCTTGCCAGCAGCACTTTGGACTTGGAAGGTGCCAAAGCAGATGACATCACGCTCGGGAACACCACCATTCATTAATTCACGGGCATATCCACAGAGTCACATCAAGAGCACCATCCTGGGTGGGATGGGAGGGGTGGCAGGAGGACGTCTGAGTCAGAGAGGAGCAGAACTTGGAGTCCTGGAGACAGCAGTCTCTCAGTCCTCTGCGGTCTCTCGGTCCTCTGTCCTCTGCAGTCTCTCAGTCCTCTGCGGTCTCTTAGTCCTCTGCGGTCTCTCAGTCCTCAGCGGTCTCTCGGTCCTCTGTCCTCTGCAGTCTCTCAGTCCTCTGCGGTCTCTCAGTCCTCTGCGGTCTCTCAGTCCTCAGCAGTCTCTCGGTCCTCTGTCCTCTGCAGTCTCTCAGTCCTCTGCGGTCTCTCAGTCCTCCACGAGTGCTCGCAGGCCCCCCAGTCCAATGACCAACACACCTGTGAGACATGACAGCTGTGCAGGCCAGGCTGAGATACCTGGGGGGTGCCAGGTAGCACGCAGAGTCCACATGAGCTGGGACTCAAGAGGCAGCTCCTGGCAGCTCGGGGTCAGCCACACAATCCACCTGGCCTCAGTATCCCCACAAGTGAAGCAGGGCTGACCTCCTCAGGCAGAGGGGCCCAGGCAGCCCCCACCTGGCTCCAGCAGGCAGAGAACCTCAGGGAGGCAGATGTGACCACCCAAGGTGCAGGAGACTGGGGTGCAGACACTTCGTTCAGGGGCTGCCCTGTGGCCTGCAGTGGGACCTTAAGTGGGAACTCGTGTACAAAGACAGGCAGGTTCAGCTGCTTGGCCAGAGGCACCAAGCAGTCCACAATCTACGCAGGATTCGACCTTGTCTTGCTTTAGGAATGAGCTGTCTATGCAATTATAAGTTACTTTGCACTAAGGAGCAGGAACACAGTTATTTTCATTACTCGATTTAGTTTTGAGACTGAATTCTTCACATCTTCCTTCATTATCTGCTACAGGATGAGGACGTTTGAGGGCCTGTGCTGACACTCGGTCTCCCGTGCCCTGTGGTGTGCCGGCTCACGTGTGATTGTCGGAAATGACACAGAGAGGGCCATTCACTGTTCTCTCGATTTTCCTGACGGGAATGCCATGCTGAGCCACGGAGAGACACCACAGCTGGGGTGACAGTTGGGGTCATCCGGGGCCCCTGCCACACTCGCTGAGGCCTAGCAGCCTTTCTCTTCCACAGCCCAGAACCCCTGACCTGTTCTCCACTTCTGTATTGCTGTCACCCTGTGTCTTGATAAGTAGTTGGGGACACAGCAGGGGGTTTCCGCACCCCCAGGCCACCTGTCCAGGCATGTAGTCCTGCTTGAATGTCTTCCAGGCAAGGCCTGGGAGCTGCAGTTAGGGCTGGGAAGCAGAGAAGTCCGCTGTTTATGTGGCATGCCCTCTGCCCATATGGCGTGTTGACTCTGAGGAACCCTGGACACTCTGGAAGGATCGGAGTAAAAGCATCTCCTATAACTACCAGGAGTTGATAAAGGTCACTACCCACGTTTGTAGGTGATTCCCGTTGATCTGATGAAAGATTTTTCATTGGCCTAGTTTTTCTTTTATGCACGAGACAACCTATCCTTACAGCAACCCTTCCATTCACAACCAATGTCCTTGTCACAGGCGATGCGTTGGGAAGTGGCCTCCTGGCTGTGGACCTGCAGAGCCCAGAGTTGTCTTGGGTTCTCTCTCTCCCCTCTCTCACCCCGACCCCATTGTCTCTTCAGGTCTTTCTCTCCCCCTCTCTTTTTCTCTCTTCCTCCCTAACTCAAAATACCTTGCTCAGTGTTGTAGTTCAGGTAAAGAGTTTATTTCCCCATTCTAACCTTTGATTTCCAATGATTCTGCTATTTCAGGTTTAATTCCACTGACAAACTTCGGCACCTGCTTTAACTTGTGAATATTATTGAAAAAATACATTCAGGGCTTCCCTGGAAATCTCCTTGGCCCCTTCTTTTCTGTTTTTCTGTTTGCATAACTAAATTACGGTTTCATCTATTTTTACTGGAAATGTTTTAGCTATGACTTTATAAGACTTTGTTCTATATTTGGGTTTCAGGTTGGCATGAGGGTTTTTTTAAAATTTGTTTGTTTTTTTCCACTCAGGTTTGTTGTGGGAAGACAATCCTGTTGCTCTTACCCTGGGCCAGTCTTATGCCCCCCAGGGTTGCCCGGAGGGTCTGACCATGTTGCACAGGTAGGTCAACACAGGCCAGGGAGCCCTACTCTGTGTGTACCCCAAACTCTGTTCTGCACGTACCCCAAATCTGCTCTTCCTATACCCCCAAGCATGCCCAGTGTGCACCCCAAAATCTGCTCCTTGCATAGTTACCACTTCACTGGTCTCAGGGAGTTGTTCTTTTTTTTTTTTTTTTTTTTTGCAGTTTTTGGCCAGGGCTGGATTTGAACCTGCCACCTATGGCATATGGAGCCAGCGCCCTACAGTGCCACAGGCACTACCCTCTCAGGGAGGTTCTTAACCACAGGTCTTAATTTACCTCGGCTCAGGGTTAGACTCTGCAGTTGCCTGCATGCTCACCCCTAGGAGAGGATCCTCAGGGAGCACGTCAGGACCTGGACACAGGGACAGCTGGGAACAGGGCAGTTTCCAAAGCCATGAGTCCAGTCTGCTGCTGCTTAAGTTTGTCAGTTTGCTTATTGGTTTTGCAAAATAATTTCTTTCTAGTGAAGGAATTCTTTAAATCAGAGTTCCTATGCAGATCTCTAAGTACCAGGTAAAAACTGCACCACTTTGGTCCTGAGAAAGTGCATTCCCTTTCTCCCTAAAGCGCCTCCCAGCTGAACAAACAATACACTAAGTCAGGTGTCCTCCAGGGAGGCCGCTGAAGCCCCAGGCCCCCTTGGTGAAGTGGTTGCCTTTAGAATGACAGAACAAGGGCTGCAATGAAAGGGCCAGAAAGAAGCAGGAGGTGGAGAAGCTCCAGACACTGACCCAGGAGAGCCGGCATGGGGGGGAAAGTCACACACCCGAATGCAGACCCAGCAGTCTGTGCCCTGGCAGATGGGAAACCCAGGCTGCCCCGTCAGGATGGAAGCCGAGCTCTCAGGACACAAAACTGAGAGAGACCAAAACTACAGTGACCCAGAGCAAAGTCTGCCCCAGGGATGCCAGTGAGTGAGGGTAGACTACAGGGCTTGGGCCTCAGACTCCCATCCTTAGGACGCATGGCCCTACTGGACAGCACAACACTAAGACACCTGCCAGCTGCCAGACAGACAGGGTGCAGCACAAACTCAGGATGAGAAGGGACAGCTGAGCAACCCTGGCAGAGTCCCAGGTCCAGGCCCAGCACCCAGGTGCAGGCCACTCAGACAGCCTAGGTCCTCCAGGCACAGGGCCTGCAGCCAGGGGACATGTGCTCCACATCCAGAGGCCCTGGGTGGAACCTGGACTGACAGGGAGCACCACGGGGGAACGGGAAAAGGCAGTGTACTCAGAGCTTCCTACATGGAGGGGTCCTTCGTCCCTGTGACTCTGACTCTGAGAATGTCCTCCACCCCTGTGACTCTGATTCTGTGGGGGTCCTCCACCCCTGGCACTCTGCTTGGGAGACTCACAAGCAAGTTGGGGAGTAGGGCTGCACAGTGCACACAGGGACTGCAGGTGGCTCTGACAGAGGCCTTGCCCTGGGGCAGCTGGGCAGTCACTAGTCGCAGAAAGTCCCATGGATGGGTCCTGGAGAACATTTGGCTCTTTCTGTTTGGTCCTGAGCTGAAAGTGGGACAGGAATCAGGGAAGCTGCAATCTTTGGCCACACCAAAAAGCTGCTGAGCTTGTGTTCTGGAGTCTGGGTTGGCTGGTGTGGTCTTGGCCCAGGTGCTGTGGTCACCAGCCACTCCCGCAGTGAGCCTGGCTCTGTCACCCCCTTGCTGTTCCTCTGCAGACAGTGGAAAGCGCTGCTGTAATTTCAAGCAGAAATGTTGCCGTCCTCACTAGCCCTCCTTACTGCTATTGCTGTACAGGTCGTGTCCGTCCTTCTGCCTGCTCTCCACTTATCAGCCAGTCGTCCTCAGCACCATTCGTTACAGAGGCACGGTGCCCCACTTTATGAGTATGGGGTTTATGAGTCAGTCAAATATAATACTTACGCTGTCTCTAATTCCCCTCATTATACACAACATGGCAGTGAACACCCTCACAGCTGCATCTCTGCGCAATCCATTATAGGTCCATCAATACTTCCTCAGAATAAAATTTCTGGGTGTAATATAATGAAAATTGCTAATAGTATGAGATTTTCTAAGGCTTTCACTGCTGATTTTCAAACATCCTTCCAGACAAAAATGTAAATCTGAGCAGTGCCATATGAGTGCAACACTCTTCTAAAAGCCAGGCCATTGCTGGGTCTAAAAGAAAGTGGAGAGAAAGGGTGGTCCCTGCTGTTTATTACTCATGTGAACAAGGAGGTTGGGCCCTTCCTGCTAATTCTGAGGCCCTTGTCCCTTACAGAGCAGCCCAGGAAGGTGAGGCGGCCCTGACAAGCCTGCCCGCTCAACCTGGAATAAACCTACCTGCTCCTGCCAGGTCCCTGGGCCATGCACCACCACCCACACCCCACCCGGCCTCTCCTCCCTGCCCTCAGCGTCTCTTTCCTTCTGTCCTATCTCACTGGCCACTCCCCAGCAGGCCAAGCACCTTCTCTGCCCCAGTTCTCCTGTCCTTTGGAACCTCCTGCCATCACCCTTCCCTGCCATCACCCCCATCTCTCCCATCTCCCCATCTCTACCAGTATCCCCCTGTCTCTTCCCATCTCTCCCCATTTCACCCATCTTTTCCCATCTCTCCCATCTCTCCCCATCTCCCCCATCTCCCCCATCTCTCCCATCTCTCCCCATCTCCCCCATCTCTCTCCCATCTCCCCCATCTCCCCCATCTCTCCCCATCTCCCCATCTCCCTCATCTCTCCCTATCTCCCCATATCTCCCCATCTCCCCCATCTCTCCCCATCTCCCCATCTCCCCCATCTCTCCCCATCTCCCCCATCTCCCCCATCTCTCCCCATCTCCCCATATCTCCCCATCTCCCCCATCTCTCCCCATCTC
>CAUYTI010061517.1:0-22470 GCA_963575145.1 Galago senegalensis | reverse complement strand
AATCCCCAGCCTGGGCCCACCAAAACAACAATGATGGCTGCAACCAAAAAATGGCCAGGCGTTGTGGTGGGCGCCTGTAGTCCCAGCTACTTGGGAGGCAGAGGCAGGAGACTCGCTTGAGCCCAGGAGTTGGAGGTTGCTGTGAGCCGTGATGCTACAGCACTCTACCCAGGGGGATAGCTTGAGGCTCCGTCTCAAAAAAAAAAAAAGAAAAAGAAAATCCTAAGACCATTCAATAATTCTCTTTAAATCACCTCACTTTTCATCACTTGTTTACTTTAAAGCAAGCTTTCTACCACTACCTTAGATAGCCCTGCTCTGTCTCTTCTACTAACACCAACTTAAAGGAATTTTTTTAAGCACTTCGTAGATAGCACTCTGGGAAGCACTCTGGGTAGCACTGGCTGGACCCCTCACTTTACTGACGAGGAAAACGGGTTTGTTTTTTACTTAGAGGTTTTCCCTGAGGTTCCTTGGTGAGACTTGATTAAAATGCTGGATTCAGATCAGCCAGACGGGGGAGCAGCTTCCAGGGACAAGGCTGTTCCCAACTCTCCTGACATTCCTTAGTGATGACACACGCACTGCGTTTGAGGCTTATGCTTGAGACAGGAATTTAATGCAGTAACAACATAACAGGAACCCCTGAAACCAAGCAGACATGCAGGTGCATGGCAGCCCTTCCCTAACCCCACAGGCAGAGAGCAAGGCCAAGCCACGGAATGGCCTGCAGGGGGCCTGACATATAAATTAACCCCAGGCAAGCTTTCCATGGGCCTCCGACTGCTTAGCAGGGAGGACTCTGCAAAGACAGACCTTCAGCTACGAAGGAAGGGAACGATTTCAATTTCACCCACCAGTTTATGCAGGACCCGGCATCCAGCCCAATAAGCAATCAATAACATATGTGGAATAAATGAATGAATTTTTAAAGAGCTACCGTGTCCACGAATTACTGATCATGATACCTAGAGCAAGACACCAATTACAAATCCATACACTGCCAACATGCATTAAGGGAATGAGAATTCTTGTCCCTCCTTCATGCCACTGTCTCCTCAAATACACCTGTCCTTAGGATATCAAAGACGCAGACAGCGTGTTTACGATGGGGGAGTGGAAGCAACATCACTGTGCAACCGGGCTGGTGGGCACTGTATCTCCAGGAAGGGCCACGCAGCCCTAGAGATTTATTTTCTTAGACTAACAGAATGTAAACCCCACAGATTTTATATTAAAACCTTTCTCCATTTTGTTTAAAAAATGTACCTTTGAGCTGGGCAAGGTGGTGTGTGCCTACAGTCATAGCTATTTGGGAGGCCAAGGTGGGAACACAGGAGTTCAAGACCAGCTTCGATAATAATATCAAGAACTTTGTTTCTAAAAACAAATACACACACACACACACACACACACATATAAATACATAAAAAACAGGTATACTCGTTAGAAAAAGAAGAGTAAATTTCACACTAAATGGCTGCATTATCTCTAGGTGGGCAAATGTACAAAAATTTTTTTCTTTAAAATTTTCTTCCGTTTCCTACATTTTCTATTTCTTTATAATTAACCCCCCTACATGTTATAAATCAAACTCCCACTCTTAGTCCCAAACATCAAGCCTTGAATCCAGCAGGTTGTCGGCAATGCTGGCAGCCCGTTTTCTGAACAGGAATGCTGTCTGAGTTGATTCTGAGCACTTTGGGGTACCTGCCTGAGAACCCACGTGACGGTGCTCTGACCCCAGGGAACCTAAATCCAGACTGCCCAGCCCCAGTCCGTGATTTGGGGCAAGTCATTTTACCATTACATGACCACAAAAGGTAGCCCTGTTTCTCATGGCCTGATTATCCACTAACTAGGAGACAAGCTACAAGTGGGAAGGTGGGGAGGCCAAACCCAGCCGGCCCTGGGCCTGACCTGTGGCTTTGCAAAGGGAGCAGCTCCAGGCCCTGCTCCTCCCGGCAGGCTTCCAAATTTCTGCCACTCTGACCGGCACAGCAGTGACCATCTTTATGCCTAACCTTACTCAGCATCTGGGATTATTTCCTTAGGAAAGTTCTTAGGAGAACTTTCCAGCAGAGGATGAAGTGTGCCAGCTGCTTTCCTGGAAGGTTCAGGCAATTTATACTTGCAACAGCAGCAGGTGTCCACTCCCCGCACGGTGCCAGCAGCTCCAGAAAACCTCTGCCATTCTCACATGTGGGCAACAGAATAGCGAAGCTCAAATTCATATTTCTTAGTCAGAAAAATTGTAAATATCACTATTTATTTCCTACCTTCTGGACAATAATTTTGCATCCTTTGCTCAATTACATTCTGAAATCTCATCAAGTATCTGCAAATATCTCCCTCAGTCTGTCTCCCGCATTAATCCATTTGCTAACTTGATAAAGTCTCAATTATGTGACCGCATCAATCTCTCCTTTGTGATTTCCTCTGGAAGCACAGCAAGGCCTCCCTTAATGAAAAATTTGATAAAGATTCACATCTATTTTCCTTTACTTAAAAAATGGTTGTGCACTGACATTAATGTACAAAGAATTTATTTTGTTTTCTCAGTGAGGAATGTTACAAAATTAATTAGCAAACAGATAAGCAATTACTCCTGCATGAGTTCCTGAACAATTTGTCCTCTGACTGATGTGATGTCATCTTAATGCATTTTAAATGAGTATAGATACGAGGGTCTGAATTGGGGCTGTCCTGTCAGTAGCCTCCTGTGTTTATAACAATATTAACCCTTATTTAACTACAGCAGTTTTGCCACGTTTCCTCCACGGAAGGACTAGTTTCCATGCACCCATCTATTTCCAAGTCCTACCAGTTATTAATATTTTTGCCTATTTTTTTCTTCCAAATGAACTTCAGAATAATTCAATAAAATGTCTCCCCTATTCCCTCAAAAAAGCAATCCCTTGGGGATTTTCTTCTTATTATATTTCTCAGAACTGACATCTCTGTCATCTTTTATTCCAGAAACATGGTGGGTTTCCATTGATTCAGAAATGACTCCCACAGCAGTGAGGGGCAGAGGCTGCCAAAGGTTTCCTATTAAGGGACAGAGAGTGAATTAGGCCTTGGCGGTCATGCATTCTGTGTTGTAACGACTCAGCTCTACCCTGTGGTCCTAAAGGATCCACAGGCCAACAACACTGATGGCATGACCGTGTTTTAATGACACTTGACTGATTAAAAAGAAGCAGGTGGTATGGTGGGCCTTGGTCGGCCCCGCTCAAGTGTCGAGGTGATGGGCCTGGGCTCTGTCTGGAGTCTGGCTGACAGACTCAGAGCTGGCACCACCAGTCACCAGCTGGGTGGCTCTGGGCAAAAATCATTTGACCTTGAAAAGGTGCCCTCAACTACAAAATGGAGACAACGCGGGCCATTATGAGGGCGAATGAGACGGCACAGTTGGGAAAAGCACTCAGCACAGGGCCTGGTGCGTCACCAGCACCTAGTGGGCACAACTCGGAGCAATGACAATGAAGAGCGAGGGACACGGCACCACCTCCCACAGCAGCTTCAGCCGACCCGGCAGCAGCCCGAGCCACAGAGCAGGGAAGAGATGATGGAGAGAGGCTCAAAGTGTTTTCTTTCCAGAAAACGTTTCCAGAAGATGAAAAAACTTCAAACGTGGGTTTTGATGTTGTTGTCACTGTGAATGCCATCTCTGTTCCCTGTTAATTTTTGTTAGAATAGAGAAGTCATTTACGTCTACATCTCGGCATCTTAAATTCAGTCACTAAAATCTTGTTTTAAAGACCCCTGCTTACGAACCTGCTACCATCCTCTGGTAGGGCTCCAGGGCTGACGGTACTACGGCCTCTCCCCCTCCTTCCTGTTGTCACAAACATGAGGTTCCCCTTGTAAAACTTCCCCCTTACTCTCTTTCCCCTAATCTGGTTAACAATCAACTAAAAATATCATATACCACAACTATGTTTCCAAAAATAATATTTAACTTGTTTTTACTCTCTCTTGGTAAACATTCTATTCCTAAAAAAAAAAAGTCATCCTTTTGCAGATAGTCTGGAGACTCTGGCCTTGGATCTCTCATCTGGAAAATGCAGAGCTGAATGACACGATCCTAAGACTGGCCCATCTCTGTATGCTGGAGAACTGGCCTCTTTCTGGCAAGAGATGGCAGCAGCAGCAGAGAGAGGTGCCATCAACCCCATTGTTCTCATACAAAAGACGATTTTCCCTGGACCCTCCTTTCCTTCTGTCCCCAGATCCAGCCCGTCAATCCAGAGGGCGCAGTGTGAAGGGACCAGTCTGGCCTAGTTTCTCTACCACCTGCTCCCAGCTAAGCACCGCGTCTGCCTTGGACTCCCCAGCAGCTTCTCAGCTGGCCTGGCTCGCCCCCTCCACCTCCCAAACCATTCTCCTTAGAGCAGCCAGGAGTCTTAACAAACTGAGTCTCTCTCCAGGGCCTTGGTGGCCCCGGGACCTTTCCTCCTCCGTGGTGCAGAATTTACCTCCTTCCTAGCACTGACCCTGGCACTGGCCGTCCCCTGTGGCAGGCAAGCCCTGTGCCCTGCAGAACTTCACTTGGCTGACCTTTGCCCCTCAGCTCTCGGACCTGTGGTCCATCTGACCACTCGCCAGTGCAGCAACACGCACCCCATTTTGCTTTTTTCTTTCTCAGACTTGACTTTACCTCGATCACCTTTGTCCTTCCGTCTCGTCTATTTCCTGGCTCCCTCTAGGTAGCTCCATCCACACACTCTGCCTGTTCCCAGACGTGTGCCAGGTGTGACTTAGTCACTGAGGAAAATGGGTTAAAAGAGGAATCAAAACCTGAAGAGTGCCTCCCGTACCCAGGGGGTCTCCAGAACATCCCCCTTCTCCCAGAAGCACATCACTGGGGGAAGTGAGATAAAAGCCAGATAAATTAGCCAGATTAGTGTCTTTTTCTCCTTGCAAGTTTCAGGAACCTATGCTCACCTTAATCATGAATGTGTGGAGAAACGATTTCCTGTACAATAAGGGACGTGCTAACACCAAGATCTCCACAGATGCTCTGGTACGTGAGACAGACTGTGTTAGGATCCATTATTTTACCTCCAAGAAACACAGTCGACGACGGTATCCTTTCTGATTCACCTGTGCCAGTTTCAGCTTGCTCGGCTTATCGGTGGTCCTGGGAGGGCTTCACTTGTTTCCATCCGTGCAGATTCCAGGTTGCTTTATTTTTGTGTATCTCAAAAGTTTCATAATGACCTACTTCAGTTGTAAGAGGAAGGAGACCTCTTTTCCCCATGTGCCCGAGGCTGACCTGGGAAGAACAGACCGTGCTGTTCCCCACCACACTGGAATGGACGCAGGGGATGTTACCTGTCACTGATTTAATCTCCTCACTTCAGTTTCTAGCTCACAGCTCACTCACAGGCACTGAATTCTCACAGAACGAACAGGTGGACATGCCCTGATCGAAATTACAGGAAAAGAACCACCTCCTCCGGCCTCCACCTTCCCTGACTGCCCAGATGTGTGAATGCAGGTGACCTGTAAGTGCCCCTGTATCCCCTCCCCCCGAGATCTGACCCCAGCGTTAGGCCCTGAAGCTCACTCCTGCGCAGGAATCTTCCACACAGACGGTTCTGACAGGACCCAAGATGCAAGGTGGCTACAGTGCTTTCTGCTCACGGGGACCCCACCAAGTATCACTGCTGTAATTCAGAAAGAACCAAAAAACCTGGCTGAATATTAGAATACTGGCAATTTGCTTTACTGGCAATTTACCGACATAAAACTATTTTAAAATAGTTCACTCCAGACCTGTTCGTCAATAAAGTGCTGTCTGTAATCTTCTGAGAGGCATTTCAGAGCAGGGAGCGTAAAGGCAGGACTCCACCATTAGAAAAGGCAGGGGAGGGGCCTGCACTTCCACGTGGGGAACCAATGGCCACGGGCCATGGGCAACCTGCAGAAATATCGATGCTCCCCTGTACTGACAAAGCCATTCAAATCGAGCATTCATTCTTGGAAGAAGAATCTGTAGAAAGAGTCACACAAGAATGTCGTGATGCCCCAGCGCAGGAGGTGAAAACCGGCTGATCAATTCTGATCTGTGATGACAGGCACCAAACAGCCATGAATAGGCCTTAAAAAAGGATTTTATTTTACCAACAATACGACAGCAGGGTTTCAATTTTTTCTTTTCGTACACAAGGATATACACACGCACCCCAAGGCAAATGGACACCTGCCGTGGGAAGTGAGATCTGGGGGATTTAGGCCGTTACTTGTAATGTTCTTCTGGGTTCCCCCAAATCTTCCAAAATTAATGTGGTTTACTTTGGGGGGAAAGGTCAGGTGGCATCTTCTCCCGACACCCACCCCATAGACAGAAACCCTATCTCTGTACTGGATCTGAAGGAATGAACAGATGGAAGGGTGGACGGACAACAAATGGAGGATGGTGCTGAGGGTGGCCAGTTCCCCAAGCCCTGTCTGGCGTCCAGCCTCACAAGTCACCTCTGCTCACAGAGGAAGGTGCTCTTCACTGCAGCTAAGTGTGGGGCTCAAACAACCCTTGGGAACTCTGCTTGGCCTTCCAAATTTCTTCTCCTGCACAGAAGCAAAAATGAAGGCCTGTCTTATTTTCACTTCTTGAACACATTGTGGATTTCAGCCCAGCCCTCTGTCCACGTGGTTACGTCCATCATGGCAAACGCGCCAGGCCCAGCATAGAGGCCATGTCATCTGCCCCCCCCACCATCATCTGCTATGATGACCTCACCAGATGTCCCTGGGGGCAGGGAAACCCCTAAAACTACTGCTCTGAGTTTCTTAATCCCAGACAAATGTGTGCCCCTCTCCCCACATTCCTATAACATGCCCCCCCACGACTGACAATGTGCCCTTCACTCCTGACTGACTGTCAGGACAAGCACAGGGGCCCCCACCCTGGGCCCACCTGTCAGTATCTTTCCTGCCCCTGCCCAGCTCAGCCACTGTGAGTCCGACAGTTCAGACAGTGTCTCTCTCAAGCAATGGTGTGTGTGAAGATGCCTGAGGGAGCACTGCCTGAGCAAAGCATCACCTGAGGCAGGATGACCTTCCTGACAGTGTGCACCATCATCTGCTCTCAGCCCACCGCTACCTCCTGGCCCCACCACTTGAGTCCCCAAGAAGCTGCTCCCTGCTCCCCGCCCTGCTCTTCTTGCCACGCCTTCCTCAATGCACCTCAGGGGGACCCAGGCTCTGGCAGCATGCACAGTGCCTGCCCCAGTCACTGACAGCACTCTCACAGCCAGGCCTTGAGGCTGGACTCAAACCATCCTTGTATTCCCCTCAGTGCCCTGCAGAGGAACCAGACTGGAACACAGAGGAGCTGGGGAGCCCTGCTGCCAGGCTGTCCGGAGCTGGGGCCGGTGCAGCAGGGATTGGCTCTGCCTCACTGCCTCAATCCACAGAGGCGCACAGCAGCTGCTGGGCTCCTGTGTGGAACCACAGGGCACAGTGCTAGGACTGGGGCCTGGAGCCTACTTTGTGGAGGTCAGAGTTAAGCTGTTCACTGTGACCCAGCTCACACATGGCCCCACAGGTTTCTTCAGCTCTAAGTGCTCTGAGTCTAACCCTGTGGTTACAAGACCTTTCTGCTTCCTAAGTGCACCACTGCGGTCTGGAACGAAAGAAGCTGGGTTAGGCTTACAGGAGCTTCACGACACAGACAGAAGATTCCTTTATAAACCATGGATCTGCCTCACTGTCTGTCAGTCACGACAACCCTGAGCAGGCTGTGTGTTGTGAAGGTTCACTGCCCTTCTTGGTCCCCAAGACCTGTAAATAGGAGCTTAGGGGGAAAAGGGGCCTTTGCAAATGTCAGGTGAAGTGAGCAGGGTAGCCCTAACCGGAGACAACCAGCATCTCTATTTACAAAAAGCAGAAATGAGGATGCAGAGACTTGTACAGAGGGTGAGTGATGTAAGGACTCAGTGAGGTGGCTAACCACAAACCTTGGGCAGGGGGTACACGGGAACCAGCAGCTTGGAGAGAAGGGTGGGACAGGGCCAGAAGGAGAGATGTTTGCTGACACCTGACTTTGGATGTCTGGCCTCTGCCAGAGTGCGTGAGGTTGGGACACCCAGTTTGAGGTACTTTGTATGGCAGCCCCAGGAAGCTAACACACAGAAGCCACAGCAGGTCCACCCTCTCAGAACCTCACCCCTGACCCTGTGCACCACGGCCCCCACCCCAGCAAGCCTGTCCAGGCTGTGCTGGGTCACACTGAATACAACAGGGCCTCCCTGCAGCCCCCAAAAGACAAGCTTGAGAATACAGGGACAATTGCCCCCCACTGCCATCCAGATTTACCTGCCTGCACACTGCTGAACACACCTTCCTGAGCCCCCAGGATCTCTGCCCACCGCCCATCCTGCTCATGGCACATCCCTGAAATATGAGTCTGTGCTCGGCAGGTATTGACGCTCTGTATCCAAAGTGTGATTTACAAAGCCTTGCTAAGCCTGCTGCCCATGAGCCATGCAGACCCGTTTCCAAACAACCGGGGCACTCAAACAAGCTTTCCCTAGGATGCTTGAGCTCCATGAACACCGTGATCAACTAACTCACATGGGACATGAATGAGACAAAGCACATGGGCTGCCCAGGGACACAGGGAAGAAACAGGCTCAGATCCGAGGTTCCAGCCAGATCTTGGTGACCCCGGGCTTCTGTGGGGAAAAAGAAAGGGCCACAGCCAATCCCACAGCCCGGGAGAAACGCCTGAGCACTCATGGCTTCCCACCCAGGCCAGATGTACCCTGTTAACAGACATGTCAGGTTTCAATGTGACTTCAAAAAACAGAAATTCTGGGGAAAGACCAGGGAATAGAAAAGCTGTTTGGGAAGCATCTGTTTTTAATTGAGTCCCCTCCCCAGCCTGGGATCTGAGCTGTGCTCTCACCTAGACACATCAAGTGTGCCCACTCGGCACCCTGCATGCCCCCCACCCCAGAGAGGCACCACCCTGCATGCCTCCCATCCCCTGAGAGAGATACCACCCTGCACACCCCCCACCCCAGAGAGGCACCGCCCTGCACGCCCCACCCCCCAGCCGAGAGGCACCATCTTGCACCCTGCGCCGCCTATCTGCAGTGAAGTACTGTGTTTCCCCGAAAATAAGACCTACCCCAAAAATAAGCCCTACCCTGATAATAAGAACTAGTGATAGGCATAGCTATGCAGATCTGCATTTCTGTGCATGGCATGGCTATGACTGATTGAGGTGGGACCCTCATGTACGGCAACATGACAGCTGCGGTTTATGAAGCTTTACAGAGCATGCTGGTAAGTCTCACCTTCTCAACCTGTGTAGATGTGGCCAGTCAGTGTGACCTTCCTGTGGGCTCCAGACCCTGGTCATCACTGCCGCTGCCAGTCCCTGAGCTGTGTGTCCTGTGTGCACAGGTCCAGGACTCTTTCTGCCCCAGTTACTGTCCAGCTGACTTCAGAGTACTCAGCCGCCACCAGCACCCCTGGACACCAGGCTGCAGTGGAGGGAAGCTGCCAGAATTCATAGGTCATCCAGCATCTTCACACAAATAGGCCCCTCCCTGAGTGGATGTGGAGTCTGTGGTCACCTGCCCTGGTACCCCGAGCTGCCCGATAGGAGGACCTGAACTCTTTACCATGATGCTTACATCCTTCAGCCACACCGTGAGCCCTGGGTGGGTAGGGCTGTGATCACACCCTCAGCACCCACTGCAGTTCATCCCAGGAGGGCTGAGCGGTGGCTCCGGGCTTGCTGTGTATGGAATGAGGCAGCTTCTCGAAAGCAAGACCCATGTTCACAGCTACCTTCACTTTTGTCTGGAGCAAGTTTATGTCCTGAAACCTAAGGGCTATCAGGAGTGGAGTCTTCCTCAATTTCAGGGAGGATGCGACACATTCATTAGACACAGGTCTGGAGCCTGTGCCGGGAACAAGATCACCGCTGCTGTTCTCATAAGAAGGGTGAACGTGCGTGTGAACTGTAACACAAACCACAGCCACAGTTGGGGTGGAACTTTGTCCCCCAGAAAGATATACTCAAGTCCAAACTCCCAGTACCTGCTAATTTGACCTTATTTGAAAACAGCATCTATGCAGATATGATCAAGATAAGATGAGGTTACACTGAATGAGACTGGGCCCTCCACTCGCAGTGTGCTTACAAGAGAGAAGCATGGACACAGCACAGAGGCAGAGGAGCCAGCCAGCTGCGACACCACGGAGGCAGAGGAGCCAGCCAGCCACATCACCACGGAGGCGGAAATCAGAGGGGGACGAGGTGCTAAGGGCTCTCCCTGGAGGCCCTGCCCACATCTTGATGTCAGGTTCTGGCCTCCAGAAGGAGAAAGAACACGTGTCTGGGGCCACACGGGTCGTGGTAGCTGGTCATGGTAACTGCACCCAGCCAGCATATCCAGTGTTTCTAGGACAGAGGTGGGTGTCAGGCACCCCTCCACGTGCTCTCCCTATGTGTTAATTTATACGTCACGGTGCCCCCATGAGACAGACACAGTTATTACCTCTGCAGTGCAGAGAAGCCAAGTGACTTGTCCAAGACCAGCACAAGGAGGTCAGTGCCCGAGGACTCAGGTGGCTGGGTGGATATGGGGGAGGGAGGGAGCAAGGGCAGGCTTACAGGACCATCCATGTCTCCGGGTGAGGAGGTTGCTTGCCTCAAGGTTTAGAGAGACAAGGGGTTGGGGGTTGTGCGCATCCCAGGAGGGGTCTCTGATCTGCACATCTGCTGCCAGATGCAGGGCTCAGGGGGACGTAACGGAGGAAGGGAGAGGAGACCCCCCAACAGGGGTGCTATTAGCTGGGAATTCCAGGTAAGCTAAACGTGATGGCATGGGGACAAAGGCAGGTGGCGGTTTTCCTGAACATGCCAGCCTGGGGGTGTCCACACGCTTTGGCAGTGAGAGGTAAACCCTGCCTAGGTCTGGATTAGACCACTTGGGCGGCATCCACAGAGAAGGGGGTGAGATCGAGACAGGAGGCAGAGGCACCGGTCATGGGTCACAGGCAGCACCCCAGAGGACAGGTCTCATCAATGGCTGGGCCAACCAGCAAAGAGCAGAGACAGATATGGAGAAGGGTCGAGAGAGAGGCCAAGTGACAGTGACCAAGCCAGGAGCTAAAGCCCTAAGCACTCCTGGGCACAGTAACCAGGAGCTGCCCCCTCCATAGCCCTCTCCATGGGATTCTCTGCCTCTGGCTGGCTTGAAGACTCCTGCATCCCTTCCACAAGGCCGCCACACTGCCAATGCGGTGAGCCTCTGAGCTTTGTTCCGTGAAGTGGAGGAGACAAGAGTCTCTGAAGATGGAGGTCGGGCAGACAGGACACGCAGAGGTACCCTCACACAGGGATGTCGCACATAGAGCTAAGGAGTGGGACAGAGCACGGCAGGGCATATGCGACCCTAAGGACCAGTCCCTAGTGCCCAGGAGGCAGCAGCAGTCAGCTGTGAAGATGAAGCCCTTGGGAAACATTCTCATGCAAATCAGCCAATATCTAGACAACCCCAGAGACCACAGGCTGGCCTTCCACCTGCTCCCCTTGGCGAAGCAGAGCCAGGCCCCAGGGCTGCGCTGTGTGGCAGAGCCAAGAGGACATTAGGACAAAACTTGGCAGCCACTGACCCCCAATTTTTCTTTTTTTTTTTTTTAAATCAAAGCATAAATAAGCAGATTCTGTGGGGGTCACTTTGTTTTTCACAAGGGCCCCTGCCGCGCGTCTACACCAGACAGAGGTAAATGTAACACACCATCCGACAGGGTCCCTGCAGGAGCATTTGGGGAGAATTCCCAGCTTATCCTTGGAGTTATTACAGTGACAAAAGGAGACACGGCTGAAATCCAGGGCAGCTCAGAGAAGCTTCTCTCTCATCATCAATGAAAAAACTCCACAGGAGAAAGAAGGTCAGGAGAGAACAAGTCCCTTAGGTGCCACCTGCTCCGTCTCTGTCGTCTGCTTTATCCTCACGGTCCTGGCATCTCCTCTCTGGCCCTCCAGGTCTCCTGCAGGAAGGCCGCAGGGCACAGCATCCCGGAGATGACTACCCCATCCAGACAGTGCTGCAGCCTCCTTCCCACAGAAGGGCTACCCCAGCCCAGGGCTTCGTGCTGGCTGGCCTGCAGGTGAGGTCACCTGACAAAAGCCACACCTGTGTGGCTGTCCCCTTCCTCCTGAGGGCGCGGTTCACAGGTCCTCCTCACCTTCGTAGCTGCTCTCCTCTGCCCGCTATGCTGGGCCCTCACTGGGCATTCTCCTTGGGGGCCTGAGTCACATTCACTCCCCAGGAATGGGGTAAAAGCCACCTAATCTCTGTCAATGATACTCTGTGAAGCCTGAGTCTCTGTCCCATCCCCTCAGCACAACACTCCCACACCTGCTCTGATGGCCACAGCCCCTCAAGCGCCTGCCGGGCCTCCTCTTCCCCATCCTAGAAACTTCATCCTAAACTCCTCCCTCACCTAAACCAGATAATCAGCTCTTCAGAGTCCGCCTTCGCCATGGGCTGTCCTGCTGCGTGTCCCGGGATGTTTAGCAGCATCCCCTGGCTCTACCCACCAGATGCCCGCTGGACCCTCCCTTGCCCCCAAGTCGTGACAACCACAGATGTCCCTCGACACTGCTGGGGGCTGGGAGCAATGCAGCCCCGGGAGAGGCCTGCTGAAAGGAGCAGAGAGGGAACTCCCAGGGCTGGGCCATTTGATCTCCCCTGTGTCCTGAAGGAAGGGGCAGCACCCAGCCTCCACCGGCCATCTCTCCATCTGGCCAGCTTCTGGACCCCCACCCCCAGTGGCCCCCCATCAGCCCCTCCACTTATTTCACTGTGGCCAGGCCCTGCACCAAATGCCTTCCCCGCTAATTTAAGTCTCCAAGGCAGGTGTGGTTAGTAAAGATGTGGACGTGGACAGTCCCCGTCTGAGGAGTACTGACCACAGCACCACCCCAGCCATGTCACTGTGGTCACTGCACCACCCACTGGCCCCACAGAAATCCAAGAGGCAAAGCAGAGGGGGCGCCCTGTCCACAGGCTGCAGCTCTGCGCGTCCTGCGATCCTGCCGGCCTTCAGCTGCTGGTCTCCTTCCTAGGTTGTATCACAGCTAAAAATCCATGAGAAATAAAAACCAATATGTTCTGTTTCCCTTAAAATCTACCCCACAGACTTCTGATCCATCTGCTCCTTACCAGACCCACAAAATCTGGCATGATTCTGCCCAGCAGCAACAGCCCTTCTGAGGTCTGCTTAAGACACCACTTCCAGCCCAAAGAGAGAGAAGAGACAGAGAGAAAACGACCCCAGCTCTGCTGGGACAGAGCAAGTGGGGAGGGACAAGAAGACCAGGCCCCTCCCCATCACCCTGCTGTCCCCTCTCTACCTGATCACCACGAGCGCTGAGGACACATCAGGCCCATTCCCAGGTCCCTACACTCAGTCAAGACTAGTGGCTGGAGCCACAGGGCTGGGACTGGACAGCTACAGGGGCGAGGCCACCCACCCACACAGGATCCAAGCCTCCCTGCAGTGCCTCCCAAGGCCAGGGAGCCAGGCCGGCCCTCCAACTGCAGGAGCTAAAACAGTGTTTAGATGTGTGAGGCCCACCAAGCAGGCCAGCACGGCCACAGAGGGCACAATACGCTATTACATGCCGCCACATGGAATGTGACCTCCCTGCACGGCCACAGAGGGCACGACACGCTGTTACACGCCGCGACACGGAATAGACCTTAGGAGTTATGTTAAGGGCAGGAAGTCAGTCTCAAAAGGCCACACAGAGAATGATCCCATCTGTAAGAAACGCAAGACAAGGAATCCAGAGACAGAAGCAGATCAGTGGCCGTCGGGAGCCGGGAAGGGGGAGTGGAGCGGCTGCTAATGGGTTTCTGTTTAGGCTGATGAAGCATTTCAGAAGTAGAGGTGGTGGCCGCTCATCATCGTGAATACACTAAACATCACTGAATGTGACGTTTTGACATGGCTAATTATTACACGTGGTTATGCGACCTTCACCTCAATATAATTTTTTATAAAATAATGAAATCTTGCAAAGGAGCAAATTGGCCCCGAAGAGGGCAGTGCCACCCAGGCCGCTCTGGCAGTTAATGGTCTAACTTAAGAACGTGCCCATGAGAAACATTTGGGGCTAAAATATTGTCCACAGGCACTGAGAACACTGAAAAGACACCTCGTAAAGAAAATGTGTGCACTGAGAGTGCACTACTGTCCCCATGAGGAACGGATGATGCACTACTGTCCCCATGAGGAAAGATGGGGGGAGGGGTGGTCGGGCAAAGGGGAAACAAGCTGTTAACAGAGAAGTGGAGGCAAATTCCACCCGTGTAATACCTGGGAGGCAGGAGGCACTGACCGGGGGCCTCGGAGCCCTAACTCCACCCGTGTAATACCTGGGAGACAGGAGGCACTGGGGAGGGGGGGGCCTTGGAACTCTAACTCCACCCGTGTAATACTTGGGAGGCAGGAGGCACTGACTGGGGCCTCAGAGCCCTAACTCCACCCGTGTAATATCTGGGAGGCAGGAGGCACTGACCGGGGCCTCAGAGCCCTAACTCCACCCGTGTAATACCTGGGAGGCAGGAGGCACTGACCGGGGCCTCAGAGCCCTGTGGTCAGGGGAGGAGACAATGCATCTGCACAGGGACAGTGACTGGAGCCATTTTGGGTGGGTTTTAGGACTAAAAACCTAAGTGTAACTACACTGAGGCCCCTAAAATCAACTCCAGGGTACGTCCTTGCAGACCATCCACAGCTCCTGCCTCCAGGACTGTGATCACCGTCAGCGGGGGGGTCAGCTTCCTCACACTGCACAGGGGTAGAGTGTCTGGGAAGCTCTACAAGCTGGTCGCTGTGGCTTCATGTTCCTATTTCACAGACAAGCAAAAGATGGCACAACAACGCTCAGGCAGCTGCTGCCAGTCACCAGGATTCAACCCCAGACCAGACAGTTTAGCTCCAGAGTCCGCGCTGTGCCTCATCAGCACTGCACAGGTGAAATGGGAAGAAAAGGGGGGCTTCTCCTCAGCAGAACACAGACAGGTGTTCCAGCCTGCAAACACCCTCTTTTTGCTCAAGCCCCACCCATGTGTAGTGAAGAGACACCATCTGTACCCCCAGGTATCCTCTCCTTGTCAAATTAATAAATCGGTGGGTGCCCTGGTCCCTGTGGCCTGGGTCTGTGGGATCCAAGTTCACCTGGAACCCAGCATTTGAGGCCCAGACCCTGGCTTTGGGAGAGTTCTCCTGGGCCATGCTGGCCCCAGCCCTTGGGCTGTGCCTCCTGGACGACATCCCGGCTGGCCCCGCTGCCCAGCTACATCCCGTCCAGGGCAACCGTGGCTACCACAACCTGGAGCCTTGATGGATTTCCACAGGAACCGTGCATCCCCAGTTGGGCGAACTATTTCACGGTGACTTACGTACTGACCTGACTCCTGGGAAATGTTTATGCCCCTGACAGACAGATGGAGGCCAGGCTCAAGTTACATCCAGTCCTTCTAAAATCAAGATATCAAAGATGGACCAGTGGGGAACCTGGTGATCAGCATTCCTGCCAGAGCTTCACCCAGGCCCTCCTCGTCTCTGACACTGCCCTCTGCCAGGCAGTTCTGGAACCTTGCTTGGCTCCTTATCATCTGAGCCCAGAACATCTGCATTGGGGACCCAGCACGATGGTGCCAGAACCAGGAAGGTTCTGTGCGGGCCAGTACCTGCCAAGTGTCTGGCCTTGGTTTAATCATTGTTCAGCCTCTCTGAGGCCCAGCGTCCTCATCTGCTTACTGATGAACACCCGCTGACCCCCGTCCTTGAGAACATGATGCAAGGTAACAGCCTAAGGGAGCTTTGCAAACTGCAAACCACTGCACAGAACAGAACAGCTCATCACACACCATAGAGTCACCGTTTTCTCTCTCAAGCTTCTTCGTTGCCAAATCTGAGTACGGCCCCAGAACGGCATGATTTAAAAGCCCACCTCCTTTGAGAGCTGATTCCTGATTCCTCTGCAGAGGCGGCCTACTAAGGCCTGAACGCCGAGCAGCCAGAACAACTCACGAGGACGACTCTTTCCAGTCACCTGTCCAGAGACTACCTGGACATTGCGCCTTAGCCTGGACCTGGTTTTTTAACCGTATAGAACACTTTCAACTTGCGGGTGTCGTACAGAGTAAAGACCAACTTCGACGAACATCTAAAAATAATTTTCATAAACCAGGACTTCCATACTCTGTAACTGAGAAAACACCTGGACTTAATGAAAAGCAAAATAAATAGAAATACATAAAGGAAGAAGAGTTTTGCACTGCTTTCTGTCAAGTGTCAGAAACTGAGCACCCTGAGACACTCAGTCACCCCACTAGATCCCACCCCCCAGCCTATCTTATCTCCAAGTTAGAGAAGCTTATCTCAGGCCTTTCTCCAAGTCAGAGGTTGTGAGGGTATAAAACCTTGAGCCATCTGGTAAAGGCTCTGGGCTCTCTCTTTAGAAAACCACCTCTACCTGTAGAGTTCTGCATATAATTTCTCAAAGACAATAATAGGGGAACCCACACATTTGACTTTGCTAATGACTGTCTCAGACCCAAGGCCAGACCAGAGCTCATGATGCTCCAGCAGAGGGGCCATCCTGGGTCAACCTGCAGCCTCTGTCAACACCGTTTATAATTAATTTCATCAAAAACTGAAGGCAGACAGGAGGCTCTACCATCCAGCTCACATGGAAAATAAGCTAAGTATAAACAGCTTCATGGGTGATAACAAAGAAAGAAGGCAGAGAATCGGGCTGTACACACGAGGAGCAAAGCCCAGGGCTGCCCAAGGATGTGGGGAAGGCAAGTGTCAGAACAAGGAACCCTGCCTCAGCCAGCCGGGAGACGGGACACAGCACCAGCGCAGGGCAAGGCAGAACCTGTGTGAGGCAGACAGCAGAGGGGGTGGACCCTGGTCTGGGGTGGGCATCAGAGGGAGTGGACCCTGGTCTGGGGCGGGCAGCAGAGTGGGTGGACCCTGGTCTGGGGCGGGCAGCAGAGGGAGCGGACCCCAGTCTGGGGTAGCAGAAGGAGTGGACCCTGGTCTGGGGCGGGCAGCAGAGGGGGCGGACCCTGGTCTGGGGTAGCAGAGGGAGTGGACCCTGGTCTGGGGCGGGCAGCAGAGGGGGCGGACCCTGGTCTGGGGTAGCAGAGGGAGTGGACCCCGGTCTGGGGCAGCAGAGGGCGTGGACCCCGGTCTGGGGCAGCAGAGGTAGTGGACCCCGGTCTGGGGCAGCAGAGGAAGTGGACCCCAGTCTGGGGCAGGCAGCAGAGGGGGCGGACCCTGGTCTGGGGCGGCAGAGGGAGTGGACACTAGTCTGGGGCAGCAGACAGCAGTAGGCACAGGATAGACAAGGATCCCAGCCTTACGTCTCTGCTTTCTCCCTGGCCAGATGTACAGCTGGGCTCTGCGGCCTTTCAAGTCCCCAGAGCAGAGTGGAAAGGGGGTCCCAGGCATACCACACATGGGACTCTAGGACCCACCTCTACCCATGGGGACATGAGCATCGCGGCTTGGTGTCCTTCCTGTCAGCAGTTCAGAGACAAAAGGACATCAGACTCATCCCCAAGACCCAGATCTGCTCCTTCCCGCCAAGCCTTCTGCTTACCTCCTGGAAAAGAGGGGCCCCAAGTTATTGACTCGGGTCAGTGGATGAGGCTGACATCTCCTCTGACCCTTGTGGCCCCTGAGGCCAGAGGACAGCCCCAGACCAGAAGGGCACCCAGCGTGAGAGACAGCAGCACTGAATGGCAGCGGCAGAAGAGCCCCCCAGTCACATTGATGACAGGCTCACAAAGGAGCCACATGCTGATCCTCGGGGCCCCGTACCAAATGAGCAAAGGGAGGTCCAGGACAGCTGAAGGACTTGCTGGAAGTGACGGGTTGGGGAGAGGAAGCTCCAAAATGATTGCACGCCACCTCCTCCATTGCGGGGGGAGGGGTTTCCAATGGCTGCCCGGCCCAGGCACAAGCCCCAGCCTGGATGCCCCTGTAGGCCTGATCCCCACCCATGGGTCAACAATCAGGCCAGGTACAGGTGACCAAGCCATAGCTAACCTGGCGCTTGAGGATTGGCTCAGAAAAGTGAGTAGGCAGCCTCCCCAGCTGCTTCTGAGAACTGGGAACCAGAAACTCACAAGTAGCCCTGGGGCAGGTCCTGCCAAGGGCTGCTGTGCACCAGCTGGTGGCTGTTCCTGGGCCAGGTGTGCGCTGGTTAGTGAGCAGCAGAGGCCAGTGGCAGGTGCACAGGTGCGGGGGGCACGCAGTTCCTAGAGCAGCTTCATCTTGGAGTCTGAGAGGACCCAGTGAGCTCCTTCTCTGGGCCTTTCCAACAGTCCTGCCCTTTCTCCTAAGGGCATACGCATCTGGTTCCTTTTTAATGAGAAAACTGAGGTCCAGGGAAATTAATTTACCCAAATCATGCTGTTATGTCCATAACTGAAATTTGTCTATACTCAGGAAAGAAGTTTAAAGTCATAAGCTCTTTGGGCAGGTGTTTTTCTGACTGGAGCAGTGGTTCTCAATCTTCCTAATGCTGCGGCCCTTTAATATAGTTCCTGTGGGTCGCGACCCACAGGTTGAGAACTGCTGGACTGAAGAATGAACCGCATCTTCCTGTCCCCACTAAACTGCCATCTGCTCAGTCAACATTGAATAATCAACTAACAAACTGAGGGCTTTTCTGATTACACTGGAAGGGTCTTCGAAGTCAAGCAGGTTTTAGCAAGGGATTAGAAGGTTCTTAAAATAACAATGGGGGACTCTTTCTTCCACTGACACCTTTTATCCTTCAAGTATGTTAAAAATCCCTCCTATGTCCTTTGACTCCCTTGCCTGAAGAAGAGTGAAAGGCAGGCTAGTTATGGGGCTCAGAGGCCAAGCCTTTTTAGAAGGCAGATGTTGGCTCAGCACCTGTAGCTCAGTGGGTAGGGTGCCAGCCACATATACTGAGATAAGGGTTCAAGCCTGGCCAGGGCCTGCTAAACAATAATGACAACTGCAACAACAACAACAAAAAGCCAGGCATTGTGGCAGGCACCTGTATTCCCAGCTACTTGGGAGGCTGAGGCAAGAGAATAGCTTAAGCCCAAGAGTTTAAGGTTGCTGTAAGCTGTGCTGCCGTGGCACTCTACCAAGGGCGACATAGTGAGAGTCTGTCTTAAAAAAAAAAAAAAACAATAGAAGGCAGATATCATTTTCAGTCTGATGCACTGCTGGGAGCGAGGCTCCGATTTCAGCCTCCTCTGCCCAGACTCCCAGGCTCCCCTCACAGCTGATGACCTCCCAGACCCACCTGTGTGTTGGATTTACAGAGGCAGCATTGACTTTGCAGATATCTGAATGCAGACGTTCTGAGAGATGTGAGCATAGCGTCTTTACCAGACCATCTGCTGAGAGCTGGGAGGTCAGCCTCACCCCAGGAAGGGCCCTGCAGGCCTGGGCAGATGCAGCAGCAGCACCTGCAGATTACACTAAGCAGACAGGCAGGCCTGGGTGCAGTGCTGCTAAGGACACACTGGCCTTAGGTGCTCTGTCCAAGGACATCTGAGATCTAAGCTCTCCGACTCAGATGTGAGGCCCCAGGACTTGACCCAATGTAAACCAGTAAAGCAATTAGTGGTTGCCCACAGGTGGGGATGGGGCAACAGGCGAGATGACTTAGTGAGGACTCCAGGAAGGGCGAGGAAACTGCTTGGAAACTAGACAGGGAGGTTGTTACCCAACCCCAAGAACACCCAATGCCGTGGCCCTGAGCACTTTTAAATGGTTAGCTGGAACTTACATATATTTCACCTCAAAACCCAAACAAACAAAACCCAACCAAACCCACACCCACAAATAGAAGAGTCTGGGGACCCCCAATCTGAAAAGTGACCCCTGGTAACTCCCCCGCCCCAAGTGCGCAGCCCAGGCACCTGGCAGAGGCGGTGTCCGCAGTGGGAGGACACCCTCCAAGCATCCAACTCATTTCTCAGTTGCATCCTGGACTTTTCATGTAAATTTACAGTGCTAAGGAAAAAAAAAAGTGATTTTGCCTGCTTCTTTTTATTCCTCTGTGGCTCGTGTTTGTGGTTCCCAGTTGATTCCTGCTGGCTGGCTGGCTGGCACAGAGGATGCAGCACTTGCCTGCGCAGTGTATTCACCATTCCAGGCACTGGCTACATTAAGGGGAGCAAAAAAGTCACCAGGCCTGGGCTTTGCTACTTCTTAATAGCAACAACCTGCTGCACTTGACCCTGAAGGAGGTGCCCGCTGAGTCTTACGTTCTTGTCTATACTGGGCAGGGAGTACAGTGTTCCCTGGTGTGAGCAGGTATGACATGTAGTAGGTGGTCACGGCATCACTGTGGGCTGGAGCTCACCTTCCACAGAGGGCAGAACCACAGGACACTGGCGAGGGTGACACCGGCCAGGGCAGCCCTTCAGGCCTCGTCTCCCTACCTTAGCTGACACTGTCTGAGTAGCTACAGTCCGGGTTCTGTCATCTGCCTCCAGGATGAAGGTCACTCACACTTGACCCAAACTGAGGCCGGGATCCTTCCAGTTCCCTCCATAACCTTGGACAGCGATAACCATCAGCATTGGAATAAACCATTTCTGACATTGATAACAGTGGTGCCAGGAGTAAGTAAGTTCACCAAAATCTCAAACCCGAGTTGTGGGACCTGCACGCAAATCACAGACCAGAAAGACACCTGCACAGCTCTGGGCCCAGAAGCTAAAATCCTGGGATCCTCTGCCTCATGGGACCCTGAGGAAGTCAGACTGGAGGTGTCGAGAAGCACCAAGAAAATGCTGCATTTATGTTTCCAGGTAAAAAGCTAAAATAAGAACTGGCCTGATATGTCGCAGCCAGTGGACAACCTCTGTAAGTGCTGTGATGGTCACGTCCACCCCAATGTCCCCCAGAGCTACGTCCCCTTGCCCTCTCCAAGGCGAGTCTGGGTGGTCCTCCCTCACCTGGAAGGCTCCCGCAGACAGCAGGCCCCACTGGGGCTCATCTTGGAAGGCAGAGCCCGTCCCACCCTCCTGTGCCTTCCTGCAGTCGTCTTGTGCCCCAGTAACCCTGGCACAGCGCTTGAAAAAGCAAACCCCATATGTGCCAGCAGGGAACTGCTGAAGCCAGGGACTCCCCCTCCAGTAACTTCCTCCTGCCGTACCCAGTACTGGGTCTGCTCTGGCCTAGCTATGCCCCAAGCCCAAAGCCCAACAAGGTGCGACCATGACAGGCCCACACTGAGTCAAGCTGCACAGCCGGCTGGTACCCGCAAGGTTTATTTAGAGAAAAACCAAGCCATAGGGCTTTCTTGCCATCTGATCTCAGAAACCCAGGCTTTCTGTGGGGCCAAAAAGAATGAGAGGAATGTGGATGCCTTTCAGGAGGTTTCACTGAACATAAACACAAGGAGCCTCCAGGGCCAGGGGCTGCACTTATAAGGCAAAGAAGGCCAGCCAGGGGCCTCCTGCCAGAAGCAGTCAAGGCTCTGAGGCCTCAGTGGGCGGAACCCTGACCCTGGGACCAGGCAGCTCCTGAATCCTCACCAATCCTCAACGTACCACGTATGAGCCCTGAGTTTCAGCCTGCACACACCCAGCCCTTTTCTCCATCCCAAAGCACGTGCAGATTCTGGAAAACAGATTCCAGACAGGAGGGGTGTGAGGACAAGAAAAACAAAATCCGGCTCATTGCCTGTGGCTCAAACGGCTAAGGCGCCAGCCACATACACCTGAGCTGGTGGGTTCGAATCCAGCCCGGGCCCGCCAAACAACAATGATGGCTACAACCAAAAAATAGCCAGGCGTTGTGGTGGGCGCCTGTTGTTAGAAAACTGCTTCAGAAGGCCCCTTCCCCAAAGCCCGTTTCTGCCCCTAAAGTTACAACTCCTCCCTAGCACAGGGAGTGACCTGCTTACCTTATCACCCTGTTCCAATTTCCCGCTGCCCGCCCCTAATGGCTCTTTCCGCTGGAGGAATAATTCCTTATTGGTTATCCCACCAGCTGTCACCATTCTAAAACTCCCCTATATAAGAATATGTTCCCCGCCATCTCTCTCTAGCCGCCTCCTGTCTTCCTTCTCTCTCTCGTTTCTCTCTCTTCCCCCTCCCTCTTCTCTACTCTCTCTCTCTATTCTTCTCCACTCTCTCCTTATCTCTCTCCCTTCTCTTCTCTCTTCCTTAGTGCTGCTCTGCAGCCTCCCGCCCCCACCAATAAAGACCTTTCCTACAAGTCCTGGTGGTCTGAGAATTCTCTGCCCGTCGGAGTGCCCCTCTTTCACCTGTGGTCCCAGCTACTTGGGAGGCAGAGACAGGAGACTCGCTTGAGCCCAGGAGTTGGAGGTTGCTGTGAGCTGTGATGCCATAGCACTCTACCCAGGGGGACAGCTTGAGGCTCTGTCTCAAAAAAAAAAAAAAAAGA
>CAUYTI010061515.1:0-32078 GCA_963575145.1 Galago senegalensis | reverse complement strand
AGGAAAGGAGAGGGAGGGAGGGAGGGAAGGAGAGGGAGGGAGGAAAGGAGAGGGAGGG
Source organism: Galago senegalensis (assembly GCA_963575145.1). NCBI lineage: Eukaryota > Metazoa > Chordata > Mammalia > Primates > Galagidae > Galago > Galago senegalensis. Next base: position 32,020 of record CAUYTI010061515.1, on the reverse strand, counting down.
AGGGAGGAAAGGAGAGGGAGGGAAGGGACAGGGAGGGAGAGAGAGAGGGAGGGAGGAAAAGAGAGGGAGGGAGGGAGAGAGGGAGGGAGGAAAGGAGAGGGAGGGAGGGAGGGAAGGAGAGGGAGGGAGGAAAGGAGAGGGAGGGAGGGAGGAAAGGAGAGGGAGGGAGGGAAGGAGAGGGAGGGAGAGAGGGAGGGAGGAAGATAGGGACTGCAAAGCCAAGTGCTCTGGGGCCCTGTAGCTCTAGTCTGCAAGAACCCTGGTGGCACAGAACTTCCTTCCTATCCCTAATTGGAGCCAGCCTTGTGGTGTGGAGCCCACCCCTGAGGAGAGTTAAGCATGTGTCCACGTGGAACACAAAAACACAAAGAAGGTCCTGGGCCCATGGGCAGTGCCTGTGGCTCAAGGAGTAGGGCGCTGGCCCCATATACTGAGGGTGGTGGGTTTGAACCTAGCCCTGGCCAAAACTCCAAAAAAAAAAAGAAGGTCCTGGGCCCTGAGGTTGGGGTTGTTAGATTTGCCAGTTTACTTGAGAGTTTATGTTGTGACAGCTGCAGTGTGAAGAGAGGGAGGCTGGTGCAGGGCTCAGCGCCGAGTCCTCCTCCAGCTCAGGACGCCTGTGGCTTTAGGGGAGTGATTTTTACTCAGTGTGACACAGCACACTGGCATTCCACGAGAGGCTCTTAGGTGTGCTGCAAAAGTTTAAAGATCATTAACTAAATACTTTTCAAAAGAAGTTCAAAGCATAGTAAATACATAATTTTTTCACTCTCTTTTTTGATTAATGTAATTTAAGTGTGCTGCGGATGGGTGCAAGTGTGCTGTGAGATAAAAAAGGCTGAGAAACACTGGGTTAGGGGACTGTCACAGGTCTGTGAGTGACCGGTGGCCATGTGCTGTGCAGAAATGACCGGCCTGGGAACTGGACTGTGGAGGCACCAGCTCCATCTCGGGCTAGTCTTTATCTCTGGGCCTCTGTGTCCTCACCTGTAAAAAGAAGATCCAGGACCAGATAACTTCATCTGCATCTTTCAGGGTTAAACTAAAGTGCTCCTGAGATAAAGTCTGATGCACGTAGGGTGGGGGGAAATACTGAGGAGGCCCCATCATTGCTTGTCTGCTCGGGAGGTGGCAATCACCACCACTGAGATCCTAGTAAGTAGAAGCAAAGACAACAGCATCAGGACGCAGGGCACTCGCAGGGCTTTTCATAAATCATGAAGGACAGGAGCCCATTACTGAGAGCAAGGCCCTGTGACAGTCCACCTTGTCTGCGGGCCCTTGGAATGAGGAGTGGAGACAACAGGCACCTCTGAGACCTCTGAGAGTATTCACGGGATGCCCTGATTCCATTACACACTTTTTCAGCAGAAAGTGATTCCAAATGCAACATTAAACTGCCCATTTCCAGTATGATGGAGGAGAGAATCTGGAACAAGGTGGCAAAGAGGAGCCACTGGGAAAACCGTTGTTGACAGTGTGCATCAATTTCAAGGCACAGGGAGGAGCATCCACTTTGCTGGAAAGCTCAGACCTTGCAGGCTGTCCGAGCAATGGAAATGCCGGAGACATGCTGGTGGGAAAGGAAGCAGGGTTACCAGGGTTATCACCAGGTTACCACGTCAGGGCCGCCAGGCTGCAGATGCTAACTACAGGTGTCAAAAATAGCTGAAGGGGAAAACAAAATAATCCCACCAGCCAGGAATTACTTTGGGCGTGTTTCTAGCCACACCATTTCAGAATAGCTACTAACGAAGTCTGCAGATAGGATGATTCATTCAGCAAGACCTCCAATACACAACTCAGCTCCTCAGCAAAAATAGTCACAACAAATGGTCAAGGGAAAAAAATTCAGATCTTGAAGTAGCAGCGAAAATACGTCACTATGTGCAGAGCATTCACTGAGTCAGACGTTCCTTACTTTCCTCACAACCGGCCCAGTCTGTACTTATACCACCCAGAATAATTTCTCAAAGTCATAATTCAGCCACTTTCTGCAAACTTCCTGCTGTACCTGCAGCATTCATTAAACCTGATACCCCAGCACAAACATTTCTAGAGCAGGTAGAAGCCTCATCGTCATTAAAGAAAAGTTCTCAAGGTGCTTATTATTTCTTAAAAAAAAAAAAATCACAAGGGCTCATCTGTCAATAAATAGCAGGATAGTTTGTTTTCTAAATGTAACACTCACACCATAACACAGTGGTTCTCAACCTTCCTCATGCCATGGCCCTTTAATACAGTTCCTGTGGGTCACAACCCACAGGTTGAGAACCGCTGCCATAAAGTTTACCATTTTGGTGTGTCCAGTCCAGTGGTTTTTAATATATCCACAAGGTTGTACACCCATCCCGGTTATCTAATTCTAGTATTTCTCCATCTCAAAAAGGCCCCTCATTCCCTGTTCCCATTGGCAGTTACTTCTCACTTCCACCCCTTTTAGCCCCGGAAACCATTCTGGACATTTCACATAAATGGAGTCGTGCAAACTGTGGTCTTTTGCGGCCGGCTTCGTTCACAGAGGACATGCTCTCAAAGTTTTTCCCTTCCTACATCATACATCATATCCCATCATACATCCTACCTGGTTTATCCATTCACTTGTGTTTCCATTTTTTTTTTTAATCAGTGATGCTTCTATGAACATTTGTGAACAAGTTTTGGTATGAACACACGTTTTCAATTCTCTCAGACACATACCCAAGAGCAGAAATACTGAGTGATGGGGTAACTTTACACATATAACTTTTGAGGAATTACCAGTTGATTTTCCAAAGTGGCTGTATTATTTTTCATTCCTAGTTGATAGGTTTTAAAAATTTTCTCTTAAAGGATGACAGAGTCAAACTAAATTTATTTCTGGAAATCTCACAGTGAGTTCTCATTCGTCACCATTTTGAAAGCAACCCGCTGGAGAAGTTTTATCTGTGTGCTTAGATTCTGACGCATGCCTAAAACACATAATGCTTTATTTTCCTTGTGCATCAGAGGATCATATCCTGCTTTTACCTGAGTGCAGGGTCAATGCCTAAAACCCACAGCACGGCACAGTCCCACAGGTGAAGCACATATCCTACTTCCCAAGGCCTAAAGCAGACACACGTTTTTGCTTATAAAGTAGGCAGTCTGGTCAAGGCCACCAAAGATATTCAGTTTTCTTTCTATAGCAGTTGTTTTGGAGTAGAATGGATTTTTTTCTTTCTTTTAGACAGTCTCACTCTGTGACTCTGGCTAGGGGACATTGGCATCAGCCTAGTTCACATCAACCTCACAGTCCTGGGCTCAAGTGATCCTCCTGCCTCAGCCTGGGACTACAAGATACATGCCACGACATATCTATTTATTTATTTTGAGACAGTATCTTACTCCGTTGCCCAAATTAGTGTGTCATGGTGTCAACCTACTTCAAACTCCTGGACTCAAGAGGTCCTCCTGCCTCAGCCTCCCAAGTAGCCAGGACTATAGGCACCTGCCACAGTGCCCAGTTACTCTTTCTGTATTTAGTAGAGAAAGGGTCTTGCTCTTGCTCAGGCTGGACTTGAACTCCTGAGCTCAAGCCATCCTCCCACCTTGGCCTCCCAGAAGGCTGGATTACAGGCATGAGCCACCGTGCCCAGCCTCTTTTCTTGTTTTAGTTACTGTTGATGACAACAGTTCACTCTGCGCCAGCACAGGTAGGACTTGGAGTCTGGGAGCCCATCTCTTTGCTGTCACCCTCGTTACGATTTGTGTCCAGTTTTGGCCTCTTTACCTGAAAAAGGCTGTGCAGTGCAGCATATGGACAGAGTTCCAGGCAGAGAAGCAAAAACAATTCAAAGGGTGGAAAATAGATGCTTTGGAGGAGGTGAAAGCATTTGTGATATTTTAGCCTGAAGGCAAGGATGAGGAATGATTTGATCACACTCCCCTTCACCGTGTGAAATGGTTTCACTTGGAGAATGGTGAACAACCAGCTCTCAATGCTCACAGTGAAACACATAAGAAATTCTATTTAAATCAAATCAGTTAGGTGTTAAGGTTGGAAAAGGAAAAGAACTTCTTGGTCTTCATATTACGCATCTGACCAACACTCAGGGGTCTCCATTCCTGGACTTCTTCCAAAGGATGTGGAGTTTTGTCTGTATTGGCCTGCGAGAACCTTGAGGCATTGCTCATTGTTCATGGTTCTTTATGATGCTGTAAATTAGAAACTGTATCTATCACAAGTGACATCCGCCCTGTGCAGTGTATTGAGAACACCTTGAAACCTGCTCGGTGCATGTCAACACACGTCCCCCTGCGCAAAATGAGTAAGATGACATCAGCCAGCAGGCAGGCTCAGCGGTGGCCTGCAGTGGGTTGTATGGGCTGGGTGACACGTGTCACCACACCTGTAAGGCCTCTGAGACCCCTCCTGGTGATAGTTATGTGATGCTCTTTCCTTATACAGCAAAGGCCTGGGAAGCTCATGTCTCATTCACTGGACACATCTCCGTTCAGTGTGGAGAGGAGAAGGGGAAGAGATTGGAGCTTAGCGTCCAAAGGCCAGTGCAGGCTATGAGCTCACTAGGCTAGGGGAGAGAGTTAGCCACACTGAGAACAAATTTTCCCCACTGGATAAACAGAGAAAGCCAACTTCTTCTCACTAAAGGAGTACACACATCCACAAGGTTTCAAGTATAGCTTGAGATGCTGAATGAATGACTAAGGGAAGCACAAATACGAAAGTCAAAGCAGAACCGTCAATTCCTTGGAACTTTGCTGTGTTGTACGAGGATAGCCGTCCCTAACTGGGATCCTAAGGAAATGAAGGAAAAAACAAACTGTACTCAGTGCCCCCACCTGTAATGGTAAATGGTGAGCTGATTTCCCCTCGTCGTGATCCCCCCAAAACTCCACAGAGGAGAAGGGTGATTGACGGGGGAATTGGAGCACGCCCGCTTCTCTTGACCAGTAACTTTCAACCCCTCCTCTGTTCACTAACATTAATGCTGGGGCCCCTAACAGCTTCCCGAGCATATCTGTACTTCATGATTTCATGTTGACAAATAGATAGTGAAAGGTTCCCGTGCCAAATCGCCTTTCTCTGCAAACCATAATTCACCTGAGGCTCTTACAATTGTCCAAATGAAAAATGAGTCTGAACTATCTCTGTGGAAACAAAACATTCTGGGAAATAAAATGTGTAGATGGACATATTTTTTAATGTGTAAAGTAAAGGAGAAAGAAAAGCCTGGAAATCTTCCAAGGTTTCCAGCGTGGGGATGGAGGGAGATGGGCTACTCATGTCAGGAGGCAGGAAGAAAGCCGGTCTGGAGAGGGCGGTGGATGGGGGCGCGCTGGGGTCAGGGTGTGTGTCTGGTGCCAGGCTGATGCACAGTTGGGAAGGGTGGGTGGTGCTCAGGGGTGAGGTCCCGGCTGAAAGGACAGATTTGGGAAATCACGTCTATACAGCAGTTAGAACTATGGAATCGAAAGAAGTGTTCTTGGGAATATACACAGGAAAAAGGGAAAAGAAAGCAAAGCCGACAACAGGACGTACAAACCCAGAACATGCCCTCCTCTTCCTCCACCTCCCCAAACCGAGGACACGCCCTCCTCAGCGTCTACCTCCCCAACCGAGAACATGCCCGCCTCTGCCTTCTACCTCCCCTTTCCAGCTAATTCTTCTTCAGAGTATGTCAGTGATCTGGGGGGTCTCTACAGTGTTCCCCAGGGAGCATGCTCCTTCCTGAGTGGTAACAGGGAACCTCCAAAGATCTCTCATGCTCAGAAGAGTTCAGGAAAGACATTTCTTTGTCAAAAGACTTTTCTGAGCCTTTAATGTAACACCAGGCTCTGCTGTCCTCCTGCAGCAGGTGTCTATGTAACGATTCCCAAATCTGATGGAGGAGGATTGTGACCCGGCATGTCTTCACTGTGGGTCAGGTTCAGGGACAGACACACTTGACTGGGCTGTAGCTTAGGGACAGTCAGCCCCACCTCATACTCCTAAAGTGTAGGGTGCCCTGCTGGCCCTTCCTGTCCCCACTCTCCCTTACAGGTGCTGTCAGGGGGTGTGAGGCAGCCCGCTGGCCCTTCCTGTCCCCACTGTCCCTTACAGGTGCTGTCAGGGGGTGTGGGGCAGCCCACTGGCCCATCCTGTCCCCATTCTCCCTTACAGGTGCTGTCAGGGGATGTGGGGCAGCCCTGCTGGCCCATCCTGTCCCCACTGTCCCTTACAGGCGCAGTCAGGGGGTGTGGGGCAGCCCGCTGGCTCTTCCTGTCCCCACTCTCCCTTACAGGTGCTGTCAGGGGGTGTGAGGCAGCCCGCTGGCCCTTCCTGTCCCCACTGTCCCTTACAGGTGCTGTCAGGGGGTGTGAGGCAGCCCGCTGGCCCTTCCTGTCCCCACTGTCCCTTACAGGTGCTGTCAGGGGGTGTGGGGAAGCCCACTGGCCCGTCCTGTCCCCACTCTCCCTTACAGGTGCTGTCAGGGGGTGTGGGGTGCCCTGCTGGCCCATCCTGTCCCCACTGTCCCTTACAGGTGCTGTCAGGGGGTGTGGGGCAGCCCACTGGCCCGTCCTGTCCCCATTCTCCCTTACAGGTGCTGTCAGGGGATGTGGGGCAGCCCTGCTGGCCCGTCCTGTCCCCACTGTCCCTTACAGGCGCAGTCAGGGGGTGTGGGGCAGCCCGCTGGCCCTTCCTGTCCCCACTCTCCCTTATAGGTGCTGTCAGGGGGTGTGAGGCAGCCCGCTGGCCCATCCTGTCCCCACTGTCCCTTACAGGTGCTGTCAGGGGGTGTGGGGCAGCTCACTGGCCCGTTCTGTCCCCACTCTCCCTTACAGGTGCTGTCAGGGGGTGTGGGGTGCCCTGCTGGCCCATCCTGTCCCCACACTCCCTCACAGAAGCTGTCAGGGGTGTCGGGCATCCCTCTGGGCAGGTGTCCTGTCCCCACACTCTGAGAAGGCTGGGCTTCAAATCTGGACAGGACAGGACAGGAAAAGGAGGAAGATCATTGCCAATAAAATCAAGATAAAATACTTTATCTATCAAAGATAGTGTTTTTGCTAGGACAAGTCAGGTTAAAAGTGGAAACTTAGTTTCCATGGAAGAGCAGAGATACTGTCCCTATTTCAACAGAAGAATGGATGAGAAGTATTTATATGAGGGGCCAGTACATCTGAAAAGAAAATCTTCAGGTGCATAAAACATATCGCAAGCTCAAATAAAGTAGGTTCTTAGTTTCTTTTTTAAACTGTAAAATGAAAATAAACTAGTTCATCCTTATGTATGTCACTGGAATAAAGGGAAAAAAAATCAAAAAAGAGGTAAGTTCACCGCAAGAAAACACAGTCCACCAGAAACATGTTCTCCTAGACAGACTGTTTCCAGGTGCTGTTCTGGGGGCAGGTTCAAACTGTACTCTGTCCTTATTCTAATACTCCTGGAGAAGCCTTTCCCACCATGCGGCCACTCCAGAAAGCACTCAGAAGTAGCCCTCTGCATGGCCCCTGTTACCATGCTGCTTTCTGTGGACTACTCAAGTGTACATTTCGAGCGTTCAGCACCGGTCAGTAAGTCACACACTCCATAGAACAAGAGGCTCTCAGAACACAATCACCAGCCTGTTCCCACTGCAGGCTGCGGGCACAACCACCCCTCAGAGGAGCAGCGCAGATGGAGAATTTCCACACGCAAAGCTTCCCAGCCTTGGCCGGGTGCAATTTAGGAATGAGGCTCCGAAGGAATTAGAGAGAGCATTAATAGACACATTCATTGTAATTGGAAACATGAGTTTGCTGTTCAAAAAGCTGAGTGCCTAAAACTACCCGCAGAATCCTGAAGTGATGTGTCCTAATTACAACCACATTCCTTCAATCACAGATGAAAAAGTTAGCACTTTCTCATGTTTGGCTGGAAGCACCCGTCGGTCATTGCAGTTGTGAGGTCTCTTTCATGGGAATCAACATTTTCATTTGGTTTCCACATGAATAATCTTTGGAAGCTACGAAGTCTTTGAAGGGTATCTATTTTTGCCTGAAGGTCTGGTGGCCTCAAAGTTCACATGCACCTCACAGATGCAAAGGATCCCAGCCAGATTCGTCCTGCATGCAGATCCCCACCAAGGGAGGGCCCTGCCTGTGTGGGGTTTCTGTATTTATACTGCTTGTGTGTTTACTCATACTTTAAATTGCCTTCACAAGTCAAGTCTAAGAAGCATAAAGATCACCTGCAAATGCACAGTCACACCTCGGGGGTGGGACACAGGCTTTGCCAAAGCTCCAAACATCTTACCTTCCAGCCTACGTGGCCCTCACCTCACTCCCCTGCACTGCTGTGTTTTATTTAAACCTTCAGACTGTGGGGGAAAGAAAGGGAGCATTGGACCCAGAGAGGAGCATCTGATGGAGAGGGGAGCAGCCTCACACAGGCAGGACCAGCTGACAGCTGAGAGGTTTTCTCTCCTCCCTGAAATGCTGGGGCTGGCTAGGGCACTTCCCAGAATCACTACAAAAATTACTTTTCCTATAAAAGGTGACAAAACGTCCAGATGACCCAGACTAGCTCTGAAGAGCAAACACCGGGTCCCAGGCTGAAGGTTCTGTCCCACCCACACAGCCACTGTCCAAGACCCTGAAGTTCCTTTCTTACAGCTTCTGTCCCTAACTTAGGTCTGATTTCTCTTTTTTTTTTTTTTTTTTTTGAGACAGAGTCTCACTCTGTTACTCTGGGTAGAGTGCCTTGCTGTCACAGCTCATAGCAACTTCAAACTCCAGGGTTCAAGGGATCCTCCTGCCTCAGCCTCCCAAGTAGCTGGGACTGCAGGTGTGTGCACTGAGCCTGGCTAGTTTTTCTATTTTCAGTAGAGATGGAGGCTCACTATTGCTCAGGCTGGTCTCAAACTCCTGAGCTTGGGCAGTCCACCCGCCTCGGCCTCCCAGAGTGCTGGGATTGTAGGCATGAGCCCAGGCTGATCTGCCTGAAGCCACCACGGAGGGAGTGACAAGTGGGTTTACCAGGCCCCACACATGCTGCCTCCCAGATCCCCAAGTGGTCTTTTCTGGCCTGTAAGTCCATCAAAGGAAACCTCCCAGCTGCCCACTCTGGGAGCTGTGGGGGGTCAGGGGGACCACAGTTGAGTGTTGACTCTTCACTTGCCACCTGCCACCGTGGGCCAGCCAGTTGACCTCTCCCAGCCTCGGCCTCTCTGTTCCACCTGCCACAGGGCACACTGAGGAGTTTAGCACCTGTGGGCTGAGTCCCGTGGCCAGAGGGTGAGTGTGTGGGAGTGAGAGCCGCAGGGGTGGGGCTCTGATGTCAGACCCCCCTCCCGCATTCCGGTGGGCTGCTTCCCCCGTGAGACTACCTGACGGAGAGGCTCCAGCCTCTGCCAGTCCTTAGCCCCTCCTCTCCTGGCTCATCAGGACATTCGACTGACCTAGAGTTGACAACACCAGTGTGACCCAGCGCTCACTGCAGCTTGTTTAACACTCACTAGAGGCACACGATATGGACATGGGGCATATTACGTTTCTTCATGGAGGCTTCTGGGCTCAGAATGTCACTAGCTTGAGTCTTTCATGAGTGATAAAAAAACCAAGATGGGGAAGTCAGAGTTTGGCTGGACCAGAACCTGGGTCCTGCCCCTCAGGGCTCTCTCCACCAGAGAGAGTGGATATCCTGACACTGCAGGATGCCCCAGGGGCGCTCTGCCACCCTCCAAGGGTCAGCCTCCTCTGGGTCCATCCTGCCTCCCCAGCTGTGACCTCCTTCTGAGATCCACCCCAGGCCGGGGGTGACCACCCTCTCCCATCTTCTAAGACCCTATAATACGCTATAAAAGTGTTGAACTCTAGTGAATTTCCATTCAGACAATTGCCAGGGACAAAGATAGGGAAATGAGAACAAATGGGAGTGACCCAGAAGAAAAGCGAGTGCACCCAGGGAGATGCGCCCGAGAGGCCACTCTCTCTGGAGCCGCTGTGGAGAGGCGCCGTCTGGGGACACCGATGTCTCCTGGCCTGTGTCCTACTTTGCCAAGAGGGAAAATGTGTGCTGGAAATCTAGGTGTGCCCTAAATTAGCGAGTGGAGATGGCGGCTGCAGACACTAGACAGACCAGACCACCGGTCTGGAGCAAATCCGTCTCGTGTCAGATGAGAGCTACACAAAAACATTCTGTGCGTCTGGAGGCTCAGCCTGCAAAGGATAATGCATGACCATAAAAACTGGACTCGGGCATGTGACTTTGGGTGTAACGGGAGCGCCAGGAAAACCACACTTTTACCGACCAAACTAGAACCTTCAAGACCTTTCTTTCTTCCTTCCCCCCCTTCGTTTCTCTGGGCAAATACTCCCCTAGCACCTGCCTTTTTTTTTTTTTTTAACTGAAACAGTTAACAATTTTATTTTCACATTTCATAATACAAATGAAAACCGCCCCCTTTTTTGGTTCCACTTCTTCCCTTCAAAACTATTCTTATTCTCTCTTTGATAGGAAGGGGGAGCAAGTTTTCCTCATCATGCTGTTAAGAAAACCCCCAGCGTCACAGCACCAGGATCTCCTGGTGAAGCAGAACAAGTAATATAAAACTGACATAAAGAAAACCCCCCTCTTCCCTCATCTGTCTGGTCAAGTCATTCTAGGACCAGTGGGCACCAACATGGGACCAGCAGGAGGTCTCATCACTGGGGGCCCAGCATCATTGGCATGTGACCTCCCGTGGGTGACCTCATTCCAGGAGCAGGTCCCACTGGCATCATCCCAGGAGGAGGATCCACCATCGGCATCATGGGAGGGCCCCACATTTGGGGTGCTGGCATCATGCCAGGAGGACCTGGAAGACTGGGGGGAGGTGGAATCATGGCCCCTGCAGGAGGAGGAGCAGAGAATGGAGCAGGAGGTACTTTCCCTTGTTGAAAAGCAGCTGTCGTTTTGTCCATCGGGCTCTGGGCCTGCTTCTCCATCCACTTCTCATACCAGCCCCTCACATTCTCCTGGTGCTTCCTCCCACTGCAGCGTGTCTTTCTCACGGATGGAGAGTCATGGGTGAGACATGTATCGCAGGAGTCACAATAAAACTTGGGCATATTCCCTCCTGGCTGTTGGCGACTCTGTTCTGAGACGTCCAGAAATGCCACGCACATGGTGCAAGGTCCAGCAGGGAAGTGGGGTCAGGCTGTGCTGCACGGACCCCACAGCCCAGGGTCACCTCGTTCTACACAGAGAGGGGTGCTTCAGTCAGGGGGTAGCAGGGTAGGGAGGCTGAAGGGAGTGGCTGGGGGAGGCATGGGAACAGCTGGGGGCAGGCAGTGTGGGCAGAGCAGAGTGTGTATGGAGGTGGTGGGGGCTCAGCCTGCAAGGGGAGGGAGGAGGGCTGTGCACGTGTCTAGGGAGCTCAGGTGAACTTGCCAGCTGGCCTGACGGGAGCCTGAAAGGAGCAGGTTGTTCTCTCACAAAGGCCATCCCTGTGTGTTGCAGCTGCAGTGACAGGGACAGCACTGAGGAAAGCTAGGGCCTGATGCTACTGTTCAGTGACAGACGTCACAGTGCCTGGCAGAAGGGACAACGGAGAAAGAGGAAAGAGGAATCCCAGGTGAGGTCTGGAGCCAGGATGGACAGGACGTGCATCAGGATGGAGCTGGGTGGGGGTGGAGGCCACGTTCACCGAGTGCCTCTGTGTGTCGGGGACTGGGAGTGGGTGTGTCCCCAAAGTAGCAGTGTCCATCCCATTCCAGGTCCCCATGTACCTGCCACTAACAGTGTCATCCTAGACTTGTGCAGCTACTTTTCTAGGCCCTGCTAGAGAATACGGGAAGGTCTGTAATGGAAGCTCTGTGTGGGCTCTTCCAACTGCAATACTGCTTAGAAGCAATTTTAGGAAGGGTCTATGCAGAGTTGAGCCTGCTTCTGGAAGAGTTTTGAGGGGATTTGATACCTCCCACAAATGAGCTCTGGCCTGTTAGGGAAGAGAGAGGGTGAGCGCCCAGAGAGGGGAGACCCTGGGACCCTCAGCACACAGAAGGGCTTCAGTAAATGGGTGTCTGCCTGGGATGGGGTGGGGTGGGGGGCAGGAAAGGCCACAGGAGAAGTGATGCTCAGGCTGACTCCTCTAGGAGACACCCAGAGGAGAGGGGCACACAGCACAGTGAAGCAGCAGGAACAGCCTGGTCCCGGGAGACTAAGTGTGCTGCCTGGCGTTACCAGGGCTCAGGGTGTGAGGACAAGAAGTGACTGGCGATGTACAGAGACAAGGAAGAGGCCAAAGAGTCTGGACAAGAAACCGGGAAGGGCTTTCCATGAGGAGGTGCAGTGGCGACCCCATGCTGAACCGTTCTTCAGGACAGACTGCCAGGTACCAGAGACATCCCTGCAAGGGATCCAGGTGAGGCTACTATATGGAGGGGACAATGGATGTAGCTGGTTATTGACAGGAATTGGTGACATGTTGGGGGAGGGCAGGGGAGTAGGTGGGGTCAGGGTAAGTGATGGGAGCTCCGTGGCACCTTTGACCCAAACTGGGGACACAGGAGAAAGGGCACTGAACAAAAAGGTTCCTTAGTTCTGGACACTTTAAGTGTGAGGTCTGCAGCCTATCTTATTTATTCATACTTTTCTTATTCCAGAGAGGATTCAAAGGGAGATTACATAAATACACAAATGATATAAAATGAAAATAAACATATGTGGAAAATAAAACTAGGAAGTTCAGAGGGAGGGAGGAGTTAACTTAATGGGGGCACAAAACACACGCTCTGTAAGCCTCACATTTGTTAGAAGCGGGTCACAAATACTTCCCAACCGGCCACACAGACAACCAGGCTGTCTACACCACTCAGGGTCCAAAATGAAAAAACCCCAATTACCCTGTCCCCACTCCCCAGACTTTCTCTGAAGTGCACGCATGAGGAGAGTTCTCCGTGGTCTGTAAAACGGGGCGTTGTGAGGATGGAAAGCAGCCTGCGGAGGGGGCACACGTGAGGTCTGGTTTATCCAGGGACAGATTTGGGGATTTCCAGAAGGCTGTGAGGCCTGGAAACAAACCCTAAGAACCGCAGAGTCTCTCACGCAGAATCTTTCAGAAACACCAAGAGATGGCAAGTCCACGGTCACCCTGCCTGGCAAACACCTGGAAAGCAGTTTCTCTCTGAGCCAAGCCCATGGGCTGCAGGGGACGCAGTGACCCGTCCAGGAAAGATCAATCCAGCCCCCGACGTTCTGCAGAGGGAGGGTTGGTGACATGAGCTGGTGGAGACAGCGGACACAGGTGGTCACGGGGCTGAGAGGTGGGAGAAGCTGGCTGAGGAGGGACCCTCAGCGTCTGCATTTCAGGGTTAGGTGTGAGGGGGAACCTCAGAGAAGGGGAAAGAAGAATGCGGAGAGAATCAAGTCCTGAGAGCTGAGCAGAGACGTTTCCAGAGCACTGGGCGTGCCTTTACTGTGCTGCCTTTAATCTCTCTGTAAGTGTGTATTTTAGGGAAGGCAATGCTAGTTGCAGTGACAGACAAATCCTAAGTCTCTCAAAGGCCTGGAAGGACGTGTTTATTCCACATAAGAAACTCAGAGGCCGGTGGGGTGGGACACGCAGGAGGGCAAGGCCGAGGTTGTACCCCCAAAGCCATCGTGGCTTGTCATCTGCTGGTAGACAGAGGGAGAAGAAACAGGACGGTCGTTGTGGTGGGAGAGCAGCTAGTTAGCTCGACCATACGGTGGGACATGTGGCAGGCGGGGGGCGGCGTATTACAGGGACAGAATCACAGAATCATGAGGGGATAAGTGGAGTGAGGGAATGCAGATTTGAGGGAAGTGGACCCGGTAAAGAGGGAGATGAGGTGACTCTGAGGGTGTTGCCAGCAAACAGGAGGTGGGGGGAGGGATAAACCCAGATGTGGGGGGTAGAGAGGCTGGAGAGAGAAGGAGGAGGAGGGGCCAAGAACACCAGGGGAAGAAACCAGATCTCCCTGAAGCTGAATATGGCAAATGTGAATCCCGTGAAACAGCAAACAGTGAAAGACCAGATGGCTGTGTGGCTTCTCAGGACTGTCGCCTGATGTCTTCTGGGTCTAACCTGGAACACGTGTGGTTTGCACAGCTCGTTTTGTACCTTTATTTGCTCACACATCACAAACACATATGTCAGGGGTTCCTGTCCTCCAGCACTGTGGGACACTCCCAGTGCAAACCCTGGAGAGTGCTTATAGTGTGGAGATGTTGGGTTGACCAGAAGACTGCTTGCTGGCAAGCCAGTAACCAGCAATTAATGCCTTGGCATAGTGAAATTGCCTTGGAATTATGTCTCCACTGCAGAAAAACAGTGACCCCAGAGGTTCTGGTCAACTTGCCTGGACCTTTCCAGGTGAACACAGTGACTGCAGAAGCTGTGTCCCCATACTGAACCCCACTTCAGCCTTGCATGTGGCAGAATCATGATGGATGTGACATGTAGATGTGGCTTGTGTGTGACAACTGTTCTCCAGCTCAGGGAGAAAGGGTGCGGCTGCCCAGGCACCAACAAAGCCAGCCTGTGGCCTGAACAGACTTAGCTTGCCTGGACACTGCCACCAGCCAAATGGTTAAGCATCTGTATGAAGATTAGTTTGTGGGACTTTTTATTTATTTATCTTTTGTTTTGTTTTTTGAGACAGAGACTCACTATGTCACCCTTAGTAGAGTGCTGTGGTGTTATAGCTCACAGCAACCTCAAACTCTTGGGCTTAAGTGATTCTATTGCCACAGCCTCCCAAGTAGCTGGGACTACAGGTGCTTGCCATAAAGCCCGGCTATTTTGTTGTTGTTGTTGTTTAGCAGGCCCGGGTTGGGTTTGAAGCCATCAGCCTCGGTGCACGTGGCCGGCGCCGTCACTGAGCTATGGGCGCTGAGCCTTCTGTTTTACGCAGTGGGCCTCTGGCTATGGTCTCACCTAACTAAAGGGTGTGTCTGTGAAGTACATGATACCGCGTAGCGGTGTCTCAGACCACCTCTTAGCATTGAGACCCGGTGCAGTGTGCTTGGAGGAAGGACTGTGTGTCCTTGAAATCAGTGGCGATTGTGACCTGCCAGCTCTGAATCTCAAAGAACAGACTGGAGGGGAGGGAAAACAACTACCCCAAGTCTGGGACACAGAAAAGCTGCAGAACAGGAGTAAAGCACAAGCAGAGCGATCGGTGTGAGACAGGATTTCACGAATCCCGTTTCTGCAGGCAGACCTGGTGGCCCGCAGTGGAGAAGGCGTTCCCACTGCTCCACTCTGAAAGCCTGGGTGCCGCTGGAAAAGAGAAGCCAGGGTCCCCCGGCCCAGTGGCAAAGCACAGCACGCGGTCAGCGTGGGCTCCGGCCGAGGGGCGAGGCTGTGGGCTTGTGGTGCAGCAACCTCCCCGGAAAGCAGAGACCTCGACTTCACAGTTCAATCTTGCAAGAAAAAGAAAAAGACCTCCCATGTTTTTTGAATGCCTGAGAGCCTGGAGGCTTTGCTGGAAAACAACTTCTTCTGTGTCACTTAGAGACAATCACTGCTTGCCAAAACACTAAAAAACAACCAAACCAAACTAAAAAACAACTTAAAAATCACAAAACCTGAGAGCTGGAAGGAATATTACAGGCTGTCTAGAGTGCTCCAAAGCAACCTAATTATTGTAAACTGGACACACACACATGCTTCTAGGGAGGGTACCAACTTGAATTTAGCGTGGTTTTTGGCTCCAATCTGCTAAGAAAACAGCTGTAGGGTCCAGAGCTGATATCTGCCAGCAACACTGGCTAAGCTGAGTTATATTCTAGACTGGGGTCCTAGGGCAGCTCAGGAAGGCCCCCAACAAAGTTCATGACACAAACTTTTACGTAGCCCCAAAGCCCTCGTAGCCCTTTTATATTTAAGCTGTAGTGCATAACTTATTTCATTTTGCATCTTATTTTTCTGATGAACTAAGATGTATCACAGTGGCAAGGTTTACTGTTTGTAGCAGTTGCAGTAGTAGGAATGACGACGTATTGATACGCGCTGTTGATGACCCCCGTTACTCAGTGCTCTCCACGCGGCAGGCAGGTGCACGCCTCCACTGCATCTGATGAGCACATCGTGTTTAACGCCTTCACACAGATTACGTGTTTTACTGATTTCACTTATTTAGCAGCCTCCCCCAGTGCATTGTGAGGTTCATAAGTGCAGAGGTTTTTGTCTTCATTACTAACTAAGTCTCTAGTTCCCATAACAGTGCCTGGCACATGGGAAGCCTGCAAATATTTATTGAATTGAATCAACTCATTTAATCCTCACAGTGACTCCATGGCGTGGCAGTTACAATATAGGTTACAATTCCTATATTACTGATGAGGCAACTGGAACACAGAACAATTAAGTAAGTTGCTCAAGGCTGCACAGGAAGTGATGGAGCTGGGACTCAATCCCGGGCTCCAGACTCTGCCTTTTAATCAGTATCTACATTTCCAACTTCCTAATTAACACATTGCTGACCTGCTATGAGTTAGCCCAGGTGTCCTCAAACTATGGCCTGCAGGCCACATGCAGCCCGTGAAGGATATTTATCCAGCCTGCCGGGTGTTTTTGCTGCCGCTGCCTGTCCTGCTTAGCAGCCGACTCATCCCAGGGCCAGCAGTCCAGCCCTCCCGTGGTCTGAGGGACAGTGAACTGGCCCCCTGTTTAAAAAGTTTGAGCCCCTGTTAGCCAGCTGACACAGTTTCTGAATAAACCTGTGGTCAACAATGTGTTAACCCAGCAGCTGTTCCCTGATCCATTTCTCCCCATCTCAATTCCCAGTTGTCCCAGATTTGGCCGGCTCTAGTCTTTCTCCCCTTCTCATCGCTCAGCTGCTTATAATACAGAATCATTCAGTCCTCTGACATCTTAACACAGTACTGCCCAGCAATTTTATGCAGAGACTGTCCCTATCACAGGGAACCTGGGACTGGTCAGCAGTATGTTAATCCAGCTGGCAGCTCACATGCCGGGAGTGCTTCCTGAGTGCCAAGCTCCACCCTGGGCCTCTCTGCGCCCTCATTAATAGCCTCCAGTGCAGAACTGCTGTGTTAATGATTAATGAGGGTGCAGAGAGGCCCAGGGTGGAGCTTGGCACTCAGGAAGCACTCAGGCCCTCCGCAATCATGCAGATGAGCCAGCCACATCTTAGCAGCATCCTGGACCTTGGCCAAAGTCATCCTGCAAGTTGTGCAGCCAGAACTCAAACTTCAGGCCCAGGTGAGTTCCAAGTGCATGTGTTCTTGGGTCACTACAGAAGTTTTAAGACAGCCTGTGTTATGATCCTTTATTTCACTTCCAAGGAACGGCACTGAACTGTCCTTTCTGATTCACCTGTACAAGCGTCAACTTGCTCGGTCCATCGTGCTGCTGGGAGGGCTTCATTTGTTTCTATCTGTGCAGATTTTACTTTTTTTGATTTTTGTGCATCTCAAAACTTTTTTAATGGCCCACATATGACCACTGCCCCATTCTGGACCTGAGAAGCCCCCAGACAGCCACTGTACACTTTAGCTACATGCTGCCCTTAGCTGCTCTCTGAAAATTTTATTTTAGATTTTATCTAATTTTTAAAATTTTACATTATCTTTTTTCATAACCCATTTAAGCTTTGAGTTATTAAAGCAAACCATTGCTAAGTCGCAGGGCCAGCAGCCTGTGGCATGGAGGGGCCTGGGCCAGGGCCACCAACTGAACCAGCCACCACTGAGGAGAAACCCTCTTCCTCCCACAGGAGGGGCATGAGCCAGCTGTGGCTGTCACCAAGGGATGTGCTAACACCCTTAGGAAGGGATCCTGTGTTTATTCTTAGGCTCTTCACCCCCAATAATGGCTGAAAATTTCAATCAGGGAGAAAGCAAGTTCGCAACAACTCTCCAAGATGCGTCCCAGTCCCACCAACTGCCCGTAGGTGGGAACCGCAGGGCGGGAGCACTAGTCCAGCCTAGGAGAAGCTGCTGATGCCAAGCAGATACCAAGTGGAATCTTAACAGGACCGAAGTGAATCCTCAAAGACCGGTGATGTCCTGGGTTCCCGCATGAGCCTCCACCAGTGCAAAGTTGAGAAAGGTGATTTCTGTGGGGCCTGTTCTCCTCATTAGTGAAAAATCAAAGGGGGGCATCTGGAGTAGACGTGTGGGCCCCGTAGTGCTTATACCACGAGAACCTGGGGTGCTCTTAGATAATAAAGACTTCTGGCCTCAGCACAATGATTCTGACTCAGTAACCTCAGAACAGGGCCCACAATGTTTTTTAAGTCCCCCAGGTAAGTGCATAGATGACTTCTTATTTATTATCTGTCCCTTAAGGGATTAAGTGCTATCTCCCATCTCACGCACCCTGGCCCCGGGGAACTGATTTTGGTGAACAATTAGCAGTTTTGGCCACCAGCAGGCATTGAGTGAGAGGGGAATTCATATCAGATCCAGTTAGTAATGGTGTCTTCACTCACTTTTCATACATTTCCCCCATCGTTCTGATGAAACTATAACTTGGATATCACTATCTCTCTTTTTCTTTTTTTAAGGCCCAAACACCAATTATCTCTTTAATTTAGTTACTGTTAGTTATAGGAGAAATGCAGTAAGTTCAGTTCAGCTGTCAAAGGCAGTGAAGAAAGAGCTACGATTCCCTTTCATCCTGGAGAGGGGCACGTTGGAATAACAACAAGCCTCTGGGAAACAGCCCACCAAGTGCATGTCTGTAGAAAGTTCATCGCGGAAAGCAAGGCTCACTTCCTGCTAAAGAAGAAAAGATTCTATTAACTAGGTGGGATAATCACTTCTGTTCTTTTGAGGTTATTTTTAAATTGTCATAGTTACGTTGTAGGGATTTCTAAGTGACATCAGTCCCGTCAATGGCTGGGTCCCCTGTAGTTTCTGTTTTTTTTTTTTTTTTGAGGCAGAGTCTCACTATGTCACCCTCAGTAGAGTGCTATGGTGTCACAGCTCACAGCAACCTCACACTCCTGGGCTTAAGTGATGCTCTTGCTTTAGTCTCCCAAGTAGCTGGGACTACAGGCACCCACAACAATGCTCAGCTAGCTTTTGGTTGCAGTTGTCACTGTTGTTTAGCAGGCCCAAGCTGGGCTCAAACCCACCAGCTTCGGTGTATGTGGCTGGTGCCCTACTCACTGAGCTACAGGCACCAGGCCCTCCCAGGGGCTTCTATCTGAGCTCACTTCTTCCCCTTGATGTCATCCTTAACAGAATTAAAATAGCCTCCATGAATGGATCCTTTATAAATACACCTCAGCTGGTCTTAAGATCATTTATATTAAACTTGTATAACACATTATGTGTTTATCATAAAGCCAGAGCCTCAAAGTGAAGGCCAGGTGTGAGCTGAGTAAAATGTCATGGAAGGAGCAGGATTCACAACATGCCTATACACCTGCCATGAGCTAAGTATCTGCTAGGCCCCATGCTGGGAAGGCCACTGTGAAGGAGGCAGAGAATGTCCCGTCCTCATGCACTTACAGTCAGCCCCAGAGGCAGGCAATCGGGCGTCCTTCTCCAGTGGACGAGCTGGCAAAGGCAGGTATTTCAGGAGACAGAGGAAGGAGGCACTGGGCCTTCGTGGTGGGCAGTGTAATGACATTTGCATCAGACAGAGGAAAACTCCAGCGTGGCCTCAGGAGGAGCAGTGGGGTACACCGAGTCAACGAGATTGCTTCTGAGGGTCCAACCCCTGCCCCAGCGCTCTGCAGGCTAACCCCTGGGCTTTATTATCCCACAGTGCACTTGTGGGTGTGATGTGTTGGGACCTTTGGTTGGCACTTGGGTCATTTTGGGATACAAATATTTCTGGAGGGTCCGTACTTGTTTCTGTGAAATGTAACCCTCCCTAAACTGTCACCAACAGAAAATGGCATGGGAAGAGCTTTCTCATTTCATGATGGGGTACTGCTGTCCACAGACCAGTTTCTTCCTGGCTCTCTCCAGTGCCCAGGGGTGGACTTTAGTGATTCTCACATTTGAGCAAGGGTCAGAACTACCCATAACACGGATTGTGGGCTTCTCCTACAGAGTTTCCATCCAGTAGGTCTGGGAGAGAGCCAGACTTCCCTCTTCTGACAAGTCCTCAAGTGATGTTACTGCTGGTTTGGGGACCACAATCTGGGGACCATTTATCAGGGCAAGGGGTGTCGGGGAGAGATCTGAAAACACGGAGGAGACAGGGAGGAAGTAGGGAGAAAAGGGCCTGCGGCGCCCTGCGTGTGGGTAGTGAGGGGCTGGTTGGGAAGAGCAGAGGTCACCGCAAGCCATCACTGGGTTTCTATGCTAATCCCTCTGCAGGTTATGGGTGTAGCTAAGGGATTCTGTAAAATTCATACTACGAAGATGGGGGGGAGGTTCCTGTAGCAAATGGGAAGAAACAGCAATTCAACTTTCGTCCTGGAGGATGGAAGTTAATTTCTGTTTCTCTCTACGCTACTTTTCAGATACATGTCAAAGAAAATAAGAAGCATATGAGCCTGAATGTACTGTAGTCAGGGAAGAAGATCAGATTTGTTTCTGAACTCAGAAAGGCTGTCATCAAAGCAGCAGCTCACGGCGTGTGTGGGTGGGACACCACTTACCAGCAACAAAGAGCTTTAGGAAGGCTCCGTCCGGCCCGGTGAGATCCGGGAACATAAAGAGGAACGAACCGGCCTTACCCTCCCTCAGGTTGGGGGCACCTACAGGGCTTCATTATCTTACTACCAGTAAAGGGGAGAAGCCTGAGAGGACCCCGCAGATGTGTAACTGGTTTTGAATTTATTATAGAAATGTAAGTCTTATTTAATACCTAGCTCCTACACTCAGGAAAAGTCAGACTTGGCAAAGGAGTTCACCTTTAAACCAACTCAGAAAGCTTTCACTTAAATGGGGAGAATTCTGGAAAACTAGAAATGACTGTCAGGAAGATGAAGTTAAAACCATCCTGGCCGGACTATTACAGCTTTGTGTACAGACGCTTCATGGGATCCAGTCACACAGAGCTAATCAATGAACACACTCCCCCACCTTCTCCAGCTCTCCCTTGGAGCACCCTCAAAATGGGAAGATGACCCTCTATTCCTGGCAGTCTGTGGCTTCCAGAGAAATCTTAAAATGCATCAAATTGAGGTCTGAATTCATGGCAGTGATCATTGATGGAACAATCATCCGGAAAATCCAGAAAATGCTTACTTTAACCTTATTTTCAATAGGTTATCATCAAAACCAAAACATGATATTTGAAATGGTCTCAGCACTTTGGGGCCTCTAATAGAAGAGGGTAGCCCATGTTGTGAGAAACATCCTTTTCTATACTGTAAATGAACGCAGCGGACCCCCCACGCTCGCTCACTTGACTGCTGCAGTGCCCGTCAAGTGGCCTCTCATGCAGCCTGTGCCCTCGTCATCCTCCTTAGCTGGAATCTGAGACCCGCTGCTGATAAGGTGTGCCACTATTTTATATATAAATAGGGAGGAAAATGTTAGTTAGAAGTTCTTGACTTAGAGACATTAAAATGGAAAAAATACCCTCCACTCCCACCAAGTGAGTCTTGGCACAGATGGGAGGGCCCAGGCCACAGTGCAGGGGGCCAGGACAAGGTGCTCTGCTCCCAGGTGGGGGCTGGATGCTGGCCCAGCTCCTGCGTAGCTGTGGGACTGGGGCAAACCGATTCACCATGCTGGGTGCCTTGGCTCAGTTTTGTGGAAAACTGTACTTAGCTGATATTAACAACACCTGCTTCTCCCTGCACTCCTGAGAGAATGGACGGTGGTCCTGTTACAGGACTCATACGTCCCCGAGCTGCTTCGCTGTCTGGTGGCTGCCATATCGTAAGTCTGCACAAGTAGAACTGAGAACTTAACAAACACGAAGTGATTTTCCTTCCTCCGAATGACTTCACCTAGTCTCAGCTGCCAAACCTTCAGACACTGTTTGAAATAAATGGTAATTAACAGCTGTGCTTCCTCGGGAAATAAAATGATCTCTACGATGGAGTCACAGCCCCTCCCCAGGCTGAAGAATCACTCAGAGCCCTACGGGGCTAATGGCAAATAACGGGAGGATGAGAGTTCGCATTTGCTTGGCAGGACATTTGCCTGCTGTGGCTTCATTTTTGCTTGAAGTGAAAATCTGCCTTTTTGCTTCCTTCCTAGTCCCTTATGAACTTCCAGGTGCTGCGCTGGCCACCTCTGCCTGGGAGGAATAAGGGAATGGACGTGCACCGAGCTCGGCCGAGCAGAGAGGCAAGTCTTCCAGGCTGTGGACCAGTCGCTGCACCTCTGTGCATGGGGATGGCCACCGGCTCAAACACTGATAAGCTGCAAACAGCATCAGGCGGCTTTTCCTGAATACGACGTGAACACACGTGCACATGCCTGGTGACGAATCAGAGGACAAAACAGTTCTGGCCCTCTAGCCGCTTCCAAATCAAACCAGCGAGAAGCTTTTCTTCCCCTGCACATGAATAATTATGAGGCAGTGATCCTACAGCAAAGACTTACTTTCACTCTCAAAGCTGTCACGACTTAAAGTAAACATGTGACAGCTAATATCTAGCAATAGAAAAGAAAAATGAGCACTTAATTAATCAGGCTCCTGTTGCTAGAACCTTCTGCCAGCTTAAGGGTTTGTTTAAACTAAACCCTCACATTCTGACTGCTCATTGTGGTTGATAATGGACCTGATTTCCAAAAGTCTGATCGAAGTTCACTTGGTGGCCATTTCATGAGAAAAACTATTTCTATAAACTCAGATATCTATGTTATTAGCATATAAACGGGTCAATAATTCTATATAAGATGATATCAAGCATCTCCTGTTTAAAATAAAGAGCTGGTAAGTGTCCTGTGAGTGTTTGGATAGCACATGTAAACACCATCTCAGAGTGGGGCTGTTACATGACCCACATAGGAATAGCAAACCCAAGCCCTGAATGATAAAACTCAAACCTCATATCTAGATATCGGGGCCAGAACACTATAAGTGTAATACAGATTACCAGTGTTTCAAGATCCTGTTTCATCACAGGATAAATTCTTCTTTTGGCGCTTTACAGGGTTATTAAGGATTAAAGTACCTAGTAGACTTTTCAAATTATTGGAAATAACACATAAACCATGATGTTTTTAGACCCTTAGAAACTCAGGAACCTCAGTTATATTAAAATTTCAAAAGTGACACCAAGAAACATAAAGTAATCAGAAGATCACCCGGTAGAGTGTCACTTTACTCTCCAGAAGTGTCACTCCTCATGGGATAATTTGTAGAATGTTGGTCTATCACCATCTTTATACATGAGGAAATTGAGGTCCAGTCTAGAAACAGGCAGGAACATAAACCAGAAGGGCAAGATGGACACTGGGAACCGGTCAGTTTCTGGCTAGGTAGCCGGCTCTGTGAAGAGCGTGGAGTGAGGAAGGAAGCTGGGCTTTGTAAAAGCAAGAAGAAGGGAGAGCTGAGCGTGGAAGGGCAGTCCCCTCACACAAAGATCTACTGGGCCCAAAGCTGAGTTAGCTTCTGAGTCTGAGGGCACCTGGTGAGGTGCTTCCCCTGGGAATAGGGGGTTGTCACTCCCTTAGACACTGGGCGGTGAGAAACAAACCCCCTGGGTAGGACTCGGAACTGGACGTAAAGGCCAAGGCCAGCGTGAGTTCAGGAGTGAGTCGCCGCCCAGCCCTACTGGAGGAGAGAGCAACCATCCCCTTCTCTGCTCCTTTTGCCTCCAAACCAGCTCATGGTGCAGGACTGAGCAGGAGGCCAAGGTCTGACCTCTTGGAAGGGTACTTCCTGGGCCACCTGTCCCTGGCTTCCAACCAGGCCCACCCTGCAGGAAGGTGGGTTAAGAGGCAGGAGGGAGGGAGGTCAGAGCATGGCCCGTCATTCCTTCCTGTGGCCCTGGTCAGTGGCTCCCCTTCCCTGAGCCTCACTCCCTCCTGGGACCTTCACCTCCTGGCTGTTTCTCTTTCACTCTTGGGTTCATAGTCACCCAGCTGGACAGGAGTCTGTCACTTGCCAGACCCCTGACTCCATACCAGGGAACAGAAGGCGCTGAGTGAGCGCCGCGGCTCATACAAAACTCTGCCTACTGGCAAACGTGGGCGTTGACATTTGCAGGATCTTACAGAGTAAAACGGAAGCCCCACATCTGTCTTTAAAATAGACGGACCTCCCAAACCACCAATTGTCGGCCCCCTCCAACTGCTGCCGTGCAGCTCCCCATGGGAAAAGACGCTTCACCCACGGTGACAGAAATACCCTTGGGTCTGAGTCTCTGTATCCTCCATGGAGGTAAAATGAAGGTGAATTTCTCCATCACCTCAAGGAAGCTGGACCTCTGGGCTACAGAGGCAGCCCCAGCCATGTGATCTGGAGACAGGGAAGAGGATGAGTGTGGGGTCGGGCCTTGTGGAGGAACAGAGCAGGCAGGGGAGCTGGGGAGAGGTGTGTGGCCCCAGGGAAAACTGCTCATCCTCGAGGATGACAAGTTTAGAGCCCAATAGTTCCATCGCTTTTAGAATAAAGAGCTAGTCTTTAGGAAAGAGCCCTGCTATGTGGCCAGCACGTCTGGTTACTAAAGAGAGAGGTGTGTAACATACTAAAATATTTTTCATAAAGTCTGTAATTAAAAAATTACACCTACAGTGAAGAAGCATCAGTTATTTAAAATAGAATTGAAATATGTTTATCTTATTCCCTGGCTATGATGGAGACAGTGAGGGTTAAACATGCCCTCTTTGCCAAAGGTCCCTTTAGCTGAACCTGGAAGAGAGGAGACGGCAGCCCCTCAATGCAGGTGCATAAAAAGAGTGCTCTGGGCTCCCGGGAAGGGACAGTGTGAGGTCCCTGAGAGGAGAGAGGGGCCAGGGCCTAAGGGAGGGGATGGTGTGAGGTCCCTGAGTGGAGAGAGGGGCTGGGGCCAGCAGGAGGGGATGGTGTGAGGTCCCTGAGTGGAGAGAGGGGCCGGGGCCAGCGGGAAGGGACCAGTGAGGTCCTTGAGCAGAGTGGAGCCAGTGAGGAACTCCCAGGAGACCCTCCAAATCTTCCTTCATTCAAGTCCCCTCACTCCCCCGATTGCTCTCACAGTCTATGACTCTACTAAGCTTTCAATGGAAAACAGGTTCAGAGGCTGGTTTAGATGCGTCCCAGGAGCAGACGCCACTGCTGCCATGCCCCAGCCTCACTGTGCTTCTTGGACACATTTTCGATCTGATACAGAAGGCCTGCCTTTGTCAATATCTAATCCCAAGCAGAATTATCTTATTTCTAATCACTTGACTTTTTTAAGAAAGGACAAAAAGTGCCGAAGGCATTGGAAATGAGTAGAATCAGACAGCTTTCGGCTTACCTGCTGTCCCCAGCGTTGGCCACGTACAGCTTCCCCAGAAGGCACACCACGACCAGGGCCGTGCAGCCGCCCGATATGTCATACGAGCTCCTCTCCCGCTCTATCTGCAGGTCCTGGGGAAGGAAGCACAGTCAGTCTGGACTGAGCAGGAGCCGGTACCCACGGCTTTCTGACCCGCACTCCCTCCACACCATCGCAGACACTGAATGTGGCTTTAAGAAGAACCTGAAAACCTTTAGGACCCACTTTCCTACCAGCTAATGTGCATTTCTGGAGAGGACGTTGGCATGAAACTGCCTGTGTTAGATGTCTGTGAACCAGAGACAGGAAACTAAGGGCAGCAAAGAGGTAGGCTCAGACAAGACCAGAAGAAGAAAACCCAAGTCAGATTCCACAATGTCACAGCTCATGGGACACTCATTC
This sequence comes from Galago senegalensis, assembly GCA_963575145.1. Lineage (NCBI taxonomy): Eukaryota > Metazoa > Chordata > Mammalia > Primates > Galagidae > Galago > Galago senegalensis. The sequence continues at coordinate 6,319 of CAUYTI010061515.1, read as the reverse complement.
TGTGTGTTCACACAACAGAGGATGAGGAAGCCCAGCATTGAACCTGATCAATGTTTAAACCCCAAAGTCTCAGATAGTTTCTTTTACAGCTACGTAAGAGAGGTGTCTTGTTCAGCAAGGTCAACCCATGACTTGGAGTTTAGACACACACTTCTGACTCTGATCTGACATTTCCTCTTCCCATAGGCACCAAGTTACAACGGTGACACATGCATAATAACAGCCACCATTCACGGAGCACCGCCTCTGGGTCAGGCAGTGCACTCAGCACTCCTCATGCAGAACCTCATCTCCTCCTCACAACCGGCACTGTCACCTTCACTGTTTGCAGAGCAGTGGGGTCGTCTGCCCAGATGTACCTAGCGAGTGTCCAGCTTTTCCTCCGGATCTTGTGTTGTGACCTGCCACCTAATGAGGCCTCCCCAGGAAAAAAAGAACAAGACCAACACTTCTATTCATAGACGTGCGTCATTAAGACAGGTGCCTTTGTGAAATTCTGTGTTGGTGACAAAAGCCAGGATCTGTGACAACCTCGGGAAAGCAGGAATTGAGTTAGAGAGACACACTGAAGGTCGAGCCAAAACTACACCGAGGGGGCAGTGCCTGTGGCTCAGTGGGCAGGGCACTGGCCCCATATACCGAGGGTGGCAGGTTCAAACCCGGCCCCAGCCAAACTGCAACAAAAAAATAGCTGGGTGTGGTGGTGGGCGCCTATAGTCCCAGCTACGCGGGAGGCTGAGGTGAAAGAATCGCCTAAGCCCAAGAGCTGGAGGTTGCTGTGAGCTATGACGCCATGGCACTCTACCAAGGGCAACAAAGTGAGACTCTGTCTCTTAATAAATAAATAAATAAATAAAACAACGCTGAGTACCCAGCAGTAATCCATGGTCAGGGTGGACGGAAGGAGATGGAGGGCTGGGTAAAAACTTCAAGTAGAGGAAGAGACAGTCTCCTGGCTGGCGTGGACGGGGATGTGGGCAGGCCTATGCCAGGTCACTTTTGTGATTCTGACAATCCAACAGAATTAAAGGGCAGCTGCTTGGGCTGGCCTCCTCATGGACAGCGGGAGAGAATCAGCAGGGCAACATTCCCCAGCAGCTGCTCTGCCCCAGGCCAGAAGTGCTGAGCCTAAGATGCGTAAGGGAGCTGAGGACACCCACTTGGGTCAGCATACAGGTTAAAGAGTGGGGGAAAACACCAAGACAGGACAACACCACGCTGGGAGGGCGCTGGGCCAGGGTGGGGAGGGGGTCTCAGGAAGGGATGAGGGGAGGGGTTTTAACACTTACTTCAACTTTGCATAAATGAGCTTTCCTAAAGGATTTTCCTGAGGATTAGAGCAGCTGGTGTCAGAGGGGCTCAGCTCCACCCTGGAGAGCAGTGACCTTTTTAACTCACATTTAACCTTCAATACCTGAGCTGAGCTGGGTGAACAGTCGGTTAATAAATGTCTGTTAAATGGACAAATGAATAAATAAATTTTAAAACGCCTTATCTCCCTACTACCTGACCTCTTCCTTAATATGAGAAATGGATTCCACAATTCACGAATAAAAAGCTCACAATGCCACTGCTCCCTGAGATAATAATTGAGCAGGGACCCACGCCTCAGCTAAATGCAATCACACAAGGCAGGTGGGAGGCTGCAGGGTGACAGGAGGGGGGCACGGATGTCAGGTGGGAAGGATTATCTCCAGGAAGTACCAGGAGGGGAAAAAGAAATCAAGATGTCAGAAAAATCCAGAAAAAGAGCCAACAATCCCACCCACACAGGAATTTATGGGTGAAATTGTTAATTTTTTTGTATTTAAATAACCCACATAAAGTTGATGTTACAGTAGATACATATTTCATTAAATCAACATATAAACTGGTATATGAAGTCTGCATCCAATACTGTGTTTTAATACGTTTGGAGTAACTGCTCTAGTTACAGGATTTATCCATTCTCAATTAAAATTAGGTATTTGTTTGAGTTCCTAAAAAGTCTGAATGAAAGATAATATTAAAAATCCCTTGGACATCCAACTGCTTGTATATGGACTGGAATGGAACAATGTTTGTCAGACTTAATCAAATTATCGGTGTGACCCAAAGGGGGTAAATCTCTAGGGTACACAGAATCCTTAGGAGAGAACTGTTCCTGGCTAAGAATCCCCCTGGGACTCAGCTAAGCAAGTTTAGTCCCCATCGTAGGCGGATGCATTATTTATCAAGGCTTATGTCACGAGAAAATCTGATTAAAACATTATTTGAAATCCTTAGGGAAAAAAGAAATCAAGGCAGAGTGTTCGACGCCATGATTTTTCTTCTTTAATTTTTGGGGGAAACATTCCGGTTAGCCTACCCAGTCAATCCCTCACTGTTAACAGTGATTTGGTAATTTTCTGTTCTCTGTGTTTCAGTGATAGTCTCCCTGTAGCTCCCTCTGAATAATGAATGCTAGATCTGGCAGCACTTTCTCAGAACCAGCGAACATAACTATTTTTTATCCAAGGAACTTTGCTAACATGAGCGTGCCTTCAGCAGCCCCTCTCCTGAATGTGTGTGGGAACTGGGAATACACGTGTGCGTGTGTGTGTGTGTGTGCGTGTGCGTGTACATTCTAATTACACGTGTGCTCTTGGGATCACGGTGAATCTGAAACACGTGTGTCCACAGACTTCGGCCCCCTGAAGGACTCACTGATGTTAAAACACTCCCTTCCACTTCTTGTAAAACTGCGGCAACTAGAACATATTCTAAAAATAAATGCTTCCCTCCCCCCTCCTCCCCAGAAGCCAAAATAGCACATTTAGTTTTTTCTACATACACCACCTACTCCTCTTTGAAAGATGTTCCATAAAATCTTAGGACTGAAGGGAACATTCAAGGGCCATCTGGGCCGTTCTTTTACTATCAGATCAAATGTGAAAAATGAAGTCAGTCAAGATATATTTACTGTTGAATTAGCTACCATTTTCCTTCAAACCCTTCATCTTTCAAATTAGCTTAAGCTTTTTATACTCTAGATAAAAAAATAAAAACAGAACCTTTTTTTTAAACCTTCTAGTTTGGGTATTTTTATAAAAACCAGTGAAATTATGGGGAAAACTGCCTCCTGCTCTGTCCCAGCAAGGACCAGTTTGGACTATTTCCCCAGGCTAGGTTATCAGCGAACCCTTGGAAATAAATCTAGAATAACTTACCAGCAAACACATGCACATACCATCATTCCCTTCAAGTATGGTCTAAAAGGATCACTTAACTGACTCATAAAATTCAGTTAACAAGATAATCGATTTATTGGCTCAATCGAGGGTGCTGAAGTCCTCTCTAGGCAACTTTCTATTTAGCAGGTCTGAGTTACCCTCTGTGTGTGTCTCCTTAAATGTTACCATTAGGCTTATATGTAAATCAAACATTAGATCCAGTTTTTAAGGCTTGGGATTTTATTTTGGCCCTTGCTGTTGGAAGAACAGACCCAGGAAAGAAAAAAGACGTGTGTGCAATGGGGCTAATACAGCAGGAAAGAGTTGCAAGAAAAAAATTATATTGCTCGTGATGGCTGTAATTTGGTTTGAAAGCCCCACAGATTATGCAAGTCCAAGGTCATTCTTTTGTTTCCTGCCAATTTCAGGTTGCAGAAGAGAAGCAATATCTCAGAGCAGAGGGGCGTGAGTCATGGGTCGTCTCAGTAGGACCTGGCAGCTCCCCCTAGCTGGGTTAAAACACGGTTTTGAGCACATTGCTAATAGTGTCAGTCACAGATAATAAGATTCTGCATGGTTTTAGTATCCAGGTCCCATCCCGGTTTATTCTGAGAACAAGGCCATCTGCCAGCCAGGCAACGGGGAGGGCACCGCCGGCGCTGCGCTGTCTGATACCGCCACCTGCCGGCCGCGGCTGGAACCACATGCTCACACCTTCCAAGGGGACTTCCTGTTCTAACAACAGAAAAAGGGGAACACAAAATTCTAACTTAAATAGACACGCAGGCTCCCAATTTAACATTAATATACTAATTTTGGGAAGCACTGGCATTTATAAACTATGAGTTAGCTTTGCTTTCATTGTCCCCCCTTTCGTCACAATGTCACCGCATATTTATGTAGTTTTTTCCAACGAAACCAAGCTGCGCAGTATTTCAATCATTTACTGATAGAAAGATGCATGGTAGCTTCACAGGTTAAAAGATTGTCATTTTCTTCCCTTCCTGGTTACCGACTGTGGTGGGAAATCTATACCCACACTTAAAAGGCAACAGGACAGAACTCTGAACCTTCTGGCTACGTCCAGAACTCTTCTGATTCTGAGGAGGACAATGGGACTTCCTCCCTAAGTCTGAAATGTCAGAAATGCAGCCATTTGAGGTGGGGGGGGAGGGGAAGCAGGGAGGAGATGTGAAATCAGTACTTAGAAGACATTTATCATCCAGGGCCAAACGACAACCTCAACGTAACAGGTCAAGGAAGCAGAATGGGAAGTCACTCAAAAAGTTCCTGCAATTATGGTCCTGTAGCAAGCCTAGGGTTTTTTTGTTTGTTTGTTTGTTTTTTGCAGTTTTTGGCCGGGGCCTGGTTTGAACCCAGCACCTCCAGTATATGGGGCTGGTGCCCTACTCCTTTCAGCCAGAGGCGCTGCCCAAGCCAGGGTTCTTTTTCAGAGTGGACACAGGAGGGTTTAGCTCCATGGCCTTCTCACTGTGAAGGGAGATCCAAGATGAGATAGAACAGAGGCTGTGGGGGCAAATCTGCTCCTTCTGACTGTGCGCAGTGAGCACGAACACAGTGGTCAGAGGTCACCTTTACCACCAGCCTCACACTGAGCCGCCAACCCAGGGATCAAAGATGAAAAGCACTGCCCTCAAAGCAGCTCAGAGTGTTTGATGAAACCGTTACCTCCTCTGTCTGAAGCATTTCCCCTCCTTCTGTTAGTCTATATTTTGCAATTAGTCCCTGCCTTTTCTCAGATACAGATACGATTTATTTGACTTGGTGTTTCTGAGCATTTGTAACAGACTCACTCCATTCGGACAGATCCCAACACTTCACGACCTCCTTTAATATTATTTAGAATATGGATGTAAATGAGATATTGCCTATCTCTGTATCATGTAATGTGTGACTACAAATGCCCCCAGATATAAGAGATGTTTTGCATCTCTCCTCAGTGGTGTCTAGGAGCTTATGATGTAAGCTCAATAAATACTAATGAATGACAGAGCATTTCTTAGTGGAAAAGAACACAGACTGTTTCCCCCTGTTCTCAACAATCAACACAGACTTCTGTGACCAAGTGTGTTGGCCCCCACCCCTGCCCATGGAATCAGCACTGCAGCAGACGCCACTGGGTCTCCTTCACGTCTCCTCAACCTGTGAGAGAGTCAGATGTCACAGGTGCAGGGCTCCAGCCCACAGGACTGTGTCCCCTGATGCCAGGACATGCCCCAGGTTGGTAGATTTACTAAGTGGCTCACAGCACACAGGAAAACACATTTACTGGTTTATTATAAAGGATATTACAAAGGATAAGATGAAAGGATGCCAGGGCAGGGCATAGGGAATGGGTAGACGAGGAGCTCCCATGCCCTCCCTGGGCACCTCTCCCTCCCAGATGCTCCAGGAGTTCACACATCCGGAAGCTTCTGAGCTTTGTCCTTTCAGGTTCTCATGGAGGCTCGATTACACAGGCACAACTGGTTAAATCACTGGTCACTGGGGACCAGCCCCACCTAGACCCCTGAGTTCCAGGCTTGGGGCACTCAGCATCTAGGGGCTCAAGTGAGAGAGAAGCCACAGGACTACAAAGCTGAAATGCCTGCACGGCAATCTTGTTTAATACCGAATTTCCTATCACAGAACAGCAGAATGACAGAGAACCTGCAATATCTAAAGGACACCTAGAAATGGGGAGGGAGGAGGCGTCTGGGTAATGTGGGGGGAATAAACACCTAGAAATGGGGAGGGAGGAGGCGTCTGGCTAATGTGGGGGGGAATAAACACCTAGAAATGGGGAGGGAGGTGGTGTCTGGGTAATGTGGGGGGAATAAACACCTAGAAATGGGGAGGGAGGTGGTGTCTGGCTAATGTGGGGGGGAATAAACACCTAGAAATGGACGGGGAGGGAGGAGGTATCTGGCTAATGTGGGGGAAATAAACACCTAGAAATGGGGAGGGAGGTGGCATCTGGGTAATGTGAGGGGAATAAACACCTAGAAATGGGGAGGGAAGTGGCATCTGGCTAATGTTGGGGGGGGGAATAAACACCTAGAACTGGGGAGGGAGGGGGCTTCTGGGTAATGTGGGGGAAATAAACACCTAGAAATGGGGAGGGAGGA